>NJDC01010487.1:5394-24256 GCA_002245475.1 Calephelis virginiensis | reverse complement strand
ATGACTGATGACTAATTGTAATTGATTAAAATTGATATAAAATTTGATGCAAATTTCTACTTGATGAATGGCAAAATACTAACGTGAAGGCCAAAACTTAAAGAAAGAAAGAAAAAAATATATACTAGCCAAGGTGGATAAGGACAAAAAACACATTAATAATAAAAAAAACTAACTGGATCTCGGATAGGTTCCTAATGTCATTTATTTTTCAGTTTTATAATACATGTTATTGACATGGTAATGTTAGGAAAGGTTGTTAGAATGATAGTAGAGGAGACAGAGTGCCGCTGCCTTATGACTGAGAGAAAGAGAAGAAAGGTCGACTGGCGCCGCATCACGTTACATAACGGAGCAGTTTACCCTCTCACAAGAAGTTAAAACTTCAAAAAGTAAGTGTCTGTCTGTCTGCCACAGAACCACGATTAATAACTTTATCAAGTTACTGCATTTTGGTTGCTTTGAACCTCTCTACCTACTAGGAAGCTTGCAAGTGATAGGTAATCGCTTTCATTTGAATTTTTCATCCGACTTAATGTACAGTAAGCAAACGAATTGTTTAACCTCCCGTTTTGACTTATTTTTTTTGACCTACTTATGTCAAATAAATAATCTTCAAAGTAAATAATTTACAAATTACATCGTTTGCTTAATGTATCAATGCAATTACATGTATGAAGATGTATAGACTAGCCGAACCGTCGAACTTTGTTCACCTAGTACTATTTTAATATTAGTTTCTTGTACTTATTATCGTCGGTGCTTGGTGGAATTCCATTCTTGATACAATTTATTTACCAACACTTGTAAACAAGTATCAAGGTGGGCAGAGGCACAACCAAGGCACACACGACTAGCCGAAGATACTAAGTCCCACAATGTGATAGGTGGCAAGCCTATCGCCAACCGGGCACATATCCTATCTCGAGCAACATTTTTTTTTATTAGAAAATTGGAAACCCCAATTTTCTTTTGGTTGCCCGACCCGGGATTCGAACCCGGAACCTCATGCATTCAAGTTCAACAACTGAACCGCTAGATCACAGAGGCTATATTAGTATAGATAAAGATGTCAGAAGAAGGTAATCTTACTTTCATAGATCATTACCATATTACAGAAATTCTCAAAGACTATTAACACTATATGAGAAATTGGTAACACCAAAGTAATTAATACAATAAATTATTACCTGATCTATATTAAGGTTACCAAGTCATGTCTGTAATTGATTTTCCACGTCGTCGGCCATTATTCCCATTTTCTCCATGAAAGGTGAGTGTTATGATCGAGGCTTGTCATTGTATCGGTGATTCATTTGAACGAATATAAAAAATGATGCTCTTGGGAATTTAGAACCCGACATTGATGTGACGAAAAATATGGAAAGGCGTGTTCAATGCTAAACAGGCGCGTATACATATCATTTATATACATACATTTTAAACGAATACTGGCTGTTACCCGCGGCTTTGCTTGCGACGCAGTTAGTATATTTTCTGATAACCCATTCATAACGACCTTCACACAAAATTGTAACCCCTATTTCACCCACTTAAATGCTAAAATACGTGTCTAATCATTTCCCAAAAATAAAATTTTATGTTTCTAACTCAAATAATGACTGTCTTCCATACAAACTTTTAACCCTTATTTCACTCTCCTAGTAGTAGAATTTCCAGAAATGCTTAAATACGTATCTACTCATTTTAAATAATTAGCCCCTTATTTCACCCCCTTAGTGGTAAGATTTCTGAAATTCCGTCCTTAGTAGGTGTCTACTCAATAAAACGACCCTTCTCATGAAGTTTCATGACTGTTAATTTTTTTTTTTTCACATAGACAGACAGACAGTTTTTGCTCGGCGATGATGAATCAGCCATTCAGGACATGGTATTTTACAAGTATTGTAGAGTGAGAAAATTTTTAAATAATAATCTAAAAAAATCTTCCTATAATGAACACCGTAAGATTTTTACCTATAATATCAGCTATTTTATTGAATCAGGCGTTACTTTGCAGAAATCCATTATAACAGATGTAAAATAAGCCTTTATTTTGCTAATTCCGCGTAAGCACTGTAACTGTTGTGGCAAATAATCCTCCAAACGACACAGAATGTGACAAGCCTAACTGACGTTCTCACCATTCACCTCCGCGACCAGATCACAAATCGGCCTCTATTTGTGATCTGGTCGCGGAGGTCGCAACTTTAGGGTTTGTACGGTAAGGTCGAATTCCTGAGGATGCCTCGGTGTAGAGGCGAAACGTACGTCGAGTGCGATTTGGTGTTCTCTGTGGTGAGTGCTTCGACAAAGTTGGCGAAGGACGTGACAAGTGGTTTTGTTTCCCGTGTTCGGACTCTATTTGTGATCTAGTCGCGGTGGTAGGAGGTGGGAACGTCAGTTAGGCTTGTCAAATTCTGTGTCGTTTGGAGGATTATTTGCCACAACAGTTATACTTCTTACGCGGAATTAGCAAAATAAAAGCTTATTTTACATCTGTTATAATATCAGCTTTCAAACAAAAATCTATATCAAAATAAGATCACTTTAGAAGTTATTGAACCACTCACGCAGTTATTTCACATACAGGCATACATGCATTAAACATATAATATATCTCTCTGTTTCTGTCGGGAGTTAAAAAACCACCAACAAACTTACATAAACACTTTTAACAAATAAAAAATATCTCTGCATATGAAAGATTAGCCAGCGATAGAAACTGTAAAATATAAGAAAATTGTCGAGATACATGAAAATGTATGTATTATTAACTAAAAAAAGTATCTTCTCAGATCAGATCCCAGAATAGTTAGGCAGAGTCTACGACCAAAGAGTAGCCGTAGCCAAACCTCTCGCCAACTGGGCACGGGCAACATAGATTTTATTGGAAAATTGAAAAGCGTATCTTCTTATTGTTGCCCAATCTGGTTATCGAACCCGGGATCTCGTGATGTTAAGTCCACCACCATTAGAATCCTAGACAATGGAGGCGATTTGCTTACATTAAATATGAAAGTAAATCGCCTCCAAATCATGATTAATTAGGTTTAAAGAATTTATTTCTCAAAAAGAATATTACATTCACTTACATTGAGAACCAATATTTTCTTACATATTTCACATATCTTCACTTCACGGACAAAAACACACAGTTTTTTAAGCAAAAACACAGATTATGTTTAACAGTAACAGTAACTTACAATAAAAACACTTTTTCGTTTAAACGTAGTTACATTACTTAAAAATATGAGGGTATTCCTAAAAATATGGCATTAACTTATCCAAAACGAGTTATTAGACTCGGCAGGTCACAGATCACAAGAATAGAATACTAGATGAGTCTATTTAATTTATTTATCTTGTTAAATTTACTGATATTAGAAAAATTAAAGGATATTACTAAGATCATGGTTCTATTATGGTATTTAGATTACAATAAAAAGGGAAGGAAAAAAAAAAAAGAGGCAGTGCCTTTATATATGTAGGGTTGAAGGTATTCATAAGTCTTTTAAGTGTACGTTTGTATGAATGGTATGTAATTAAACACGTATATTAATTATTATTATTTTATGTTTTACTTCTTGTTATGGTTTAAACGACAGATGCTTCAATAAATGTTTGCTTCATTTTTCATTGCGTATAAAATTTTTAATTTTTTTTAAAAGTTGAAAGTGATTTTATATTTTTTATACTATTTGGTATCTTGTTATAAATTTTAGCACCATCATAAAGGATGCTAGTTTTGCCGTATTTTGTCCTTGGCATATATAGTGTTAGATTATTTGCATTTCTTAATTTAATTTTTTGTATATGATGTTTGTTTGTAAAAAATATTTGTGTACGTATTTCTTTCCGTAAGATTTTCTGAATTAATAAGCAACTGCTGTAAGTGTATGATTGTTTAATGTTCATTATTTTTGTTTCATTATACACTTTGTTCGTCAATGTAAGAAAGTCATAATGAAATAATCTCTTAATTAGTTTATTTTGTGCAATTTGTAAGGTATTTATATTAGTTTTAGCGGCAGTTCCCCAAATTTTTATAAGGTAGTCAATATGAGGCTTAATAAGAGAATCATATATGGTATACCGAACCTTTATTTGGAAGGTATCGTACTAATTCTTTTAATGCCTCTTGTAAGGGATGCTAGCTTCGATTTAACTTTATCCAAATGAATTTTCCATGTTAGTCTGCTATCCCATTCTAATCCTAGATATTTTTCACTATTTACTCGACAAATAAGTTGGTTATTTATTTTTAAAGGTGAAAATTTAGTATTTTCTTATTTTTACCCGCAAAAATTATGTAATTTGTTTAAGCAGTGTTAATAGTTAAAAAGTTAGATTGAAACCATGAATTCAGTAGATTGAGATCATGTTGTGCATCGTCTATCACAGATTTTATTGTATCCCCAAAGTAAAATAAACTTGTGTCGTCGGCGTATAAAGTTATATCTCCTCTAAGTTCCTTAATACTGTTTACATAAATGAGGAACAGTAATGGTCCTAAAATGGAGCCCTGAGGAATCCCATATGCATGGTTCTAGGACTACTCTGTGTTTTACCTATTTTTACTATTTGTTGGCGGTTTTTAAGATATGATTTAAATATTTCTAGCGCGGAACTGTTTAACCCAATTTCTTCTATTTTTTTTAGGAGCAATTCATAACTAACGGTATCAAAAGCTTTTTTTAGGTCTACAAATACTCTTAAAGCTATTTGTTTTTTATCGATACTAATTTTCAATTTTGTATGTAAAGGGTTGTGAATGTGAAGGAAGCAAGACAGGTTTGTCAGGATCGTGAGGTCTGGCACTCGATACTCTCTGCCTACGCCGTAAGGGACTTGGCGTGAATATATGTATGTATGTCTGTATGTATGTATGTATGTAATTTTCAATTATGTAACAAAATCAACTGTTGCAGAAAGTGAATTTGATTTTGGTCTATATCCATATTGTTTGGCATAGAGAAAATTTTTCGAGTTTAAAAACTGTTCAAGCCGTGCATAAAGTACTCTTTCAAAAATTTTTGACATTACTGGCAACACCGATATAGGTCGATAATTTCCTGGGTCGGCTTTGTCCCCTGACTTTTAAATAGGCGTTTTGCAATTTTAAGTGAATCCGGAAATATTCCTTTTTCAATACATTTATTAAGGCAATATATAAGTTCATCTAATATGAGATTTTCCACGCATTTTATTGATTTTACATTAATACCGTCAATTCCTGAACTTGTATTTGAATTTAATTTAATGATAATTGTTTTGATTTCTTGTACATTTGTTGGAGTATGATACACAAAACTAGCAAAATTTGTAAAAAACCATGTGTTATGTATGATAACTATCCAATCGCGACGTGGTAATGGAATAAGAATAATCGAACGCATTAATTATTGGCCAAAAAATCACGTTAAAGACATAAAAATATATTATACAGATAAAGTAGTAAACTCCCCCTTTTCTGAATCGGTTGAAATTGTTCGTTACTGATATTATATTTTTTAAATAATACTTTTTGCAAAATACGAAATTTAAATAAAACTAAGTTACGTAAAACTGTAAACCATATAAGGGGAAAAATGATAGAAAGTAATACTTTTTCAGACGAAAAGCCGTAGTATTGAATCCAAGGGCAATCGGGACAGAAACATTCGAATAATCCCAGTACCGTTCAATAAACCCTCGTTAAGACAATATAAGCCTTCGTGGATTTTCAGCTTTCTTAAATAATGGTGGAAATTGGCTAGGACCAATCCGTAGTATGGATTATGGTGGTCACATCCTAATGTATATTTATTTTACTAAATGTGTTTTTTTCAATCTTCGAATAAAAACGACGCCGTGCAATATGTTTCTGGTTTGCCATTGGGTTTACACCTACGCGCGCGCACGCGCTCTCGTGTGTGTGTGTGTGTGTGTGTGTGTGTGTGTGTGTGTGTGTGTGTGTGCGTGTGCGTGCGCGTGTGCGTGTGCGTGTGCGTGTGTGTGTATGTGTGTTTGTGCGTGTGTGTATGTGTGTTTGTGTGTGTGTGTGTGGCATTATTACTTTTAAAAGGATGGACCAATTTCGATGCGCATTTTTAGTTTGAAAGCAGATGTGATCTGATCGATTCTTGGCTACATTACATAATTTTTTCATTACAGGTTTTTTAAGGATTTATGGAAAATGTTTCATTTTAAGATCTACTTATTACTAATTGAAATACGAGTATATTTGTATCTATTTACATAATAATACACACACACACACACACACACACACACACACTCATACACACACACACACACAACTTTCAAGATTACTTATATTAGTTAATTTGATTTATCCTTATTGGAACAACTTCCGTTTGGTTTCTGGAGGTGGCGTTAATAACTGCGACACAGTCTCTGTCTAATGCAGTTATTATTGTTGCAACATGTTGTAGTTGTATAATTGTTTCAAATAAAATATTTTCAATTTCAATTCAGTTTCAAAAAGTTATATATATAATCTGACGAGGTAAACGACTTTTATTAAACCGTATATATTTTCATTCATCTTATTATAACATCGGAAATCTGTAAATAAAATACCAGGAAGTTCTGTACCAATTTCAATAGGATTTTGGATATTTAGTCATTTCTAAGTACAATAAAAGCTTTTATACCAAACTGTGAACTACACAGATACCAAATCAAAAGAAACAAACGCTACAGAGGTGTCAAAGTTAAAGTGACGTTTATAGGCTTTGACATTTATTTGATAAAAGTTAATCTTTTTCGTGAGAAAGAAACTGAAATCCCGTTTACTACACGTTATAAGTTACTTATATGAAAGCAATAAAGACGATGTCAGGAAAGGACTAATAATAACACATTCCCAAGTTTCAAGCCCGATTTATAAGTTTTCCACTAGTTGTTTTAAAAACGTGCTATAATATTGGTGGACATTGATATTATGGTGGCAGAATTTGAAAAAGTATCACCAAACCATGTCTGAAGTCGCTAAAGGATTGCGTCTACTGTTGATGGGGCAGAGTGTGTCGCATCATATTGCAAACTATACTTAGGCAGTTCGGACAGCCTAACATCGATGGATTTTTACTCAATAGTCAGTACCAAAGAGTAGAGTACAAAAGAAGATTGACAATCTCTCTGGTAGTTGTCCTAGTAAAAAAATACGTTTAAATGTCCTCAGGTTAAACTGTCCTCTGTATTCACAGGATTAATAATGTTTTTACTCTCGTCTTAGCGCAAAGGGTGCTGCGTAGAAATACGCCGCAGAAAAATCCGCCACTATGTGGCTTGGCAAAGTATTCGTTGTTCAATACAAAATTTATGAAAGCGATCTAGGTGGATTATTGCGTTGCTATGTGCCGCGTCCCGGCTTATCCATGTGTGCGCTACCTGTTATTTGTATGACCTCATGGCCATATTATTAAAAACTGTCATTCCCACCATCGCGCTGCAGCGTACCAAAGATTGGTGAGAAATTGGCCTAAAAAGTGAGTATATTTACGCTTCTCTACTTGAAAACCTAGACAAAGTTACACCACTATTAACCAAAGGCCAGCAAAGAAATTGCCAAAAAGAAATAATATTCATATTAAATAGATTTATTTTGTTTTTTATGTATTAATATAGCCAACAAACACTTGTCTTTCCTGGTGATAAGAGATAATCGTTACCTATAGACACCATATAATATGTTACAATGGTATCACTATCTTGCAACCGAAGTGCTAGGTCTAGCATAAATAGATATATCTAGGTAGCAAGATATGGGTAGGAGGTATAAGCATACGAGCTATCACACGTTCAGTATATTTTTATTAGAAAAAACTACCAAATGCTACACATATTAATTTTCTAGCCACACAGAACCGATCATTACTACAAATTTATATTTTAAAAAAGTGGGTAGAATAATCAAACATGCTATTTAATGTTAAAATGCTAATTATGTGTTGGACTAATGAAATGTTTAAACTTCTAATTAATTAAGTGTAGTGAAATTTATACTATGAAAATGACTATTTTAAATTTGCATGTCAACAATGACGGATGTGCCTTCCTTGTTATAATTTAACACCATAATGTAAGTACCACAATCCAAGCAAATAAATGTATTTGATTTGATTTTAGAAAAACTTCTTTTTACGGAAGCGGCATACTCAACATAATTTGTTTGTATTTCAAATACAGAAGAGAGAGGCTAATATTTTTCAGGCTTTTATTTAATTTATAAATAAACAAAGATTTCAAATCAGGTAGTGCGAGGCCCTTTATGTGCTAGGCCGTGGACGAAGGCCCACTATGCCCACGCCTAGCTACGCCATTGCGAATGGCTGAACGGATTTGTCTGAAATTTGAAACACATATAGATTGAGACCTGTATTAACATATACTTTTAATCCCAATCGAACAACGGGCTCCTATGACAACGCGGGTGAAACTGCAGGTTAATATTGATATAAATAGATTATAGTTCAAACTATGTAATAAAACAACAAGTTTAGTTCATAAGTTAAACCTTTCCAATGTTAAATTTGCTGAAGCTGGGAAGTAGAATATTCAGAAGCAATTATTATCCGATAGCCTTTGCTCGGTCAGACAGCCAAGATTCAATTTCAGGAATATCTTAAGCGATTAATAATGTATACTTCGCATAAACAATATACAGGCTGATAGAAAATGAGTTTCGGATATGATGTTATTTGTTAACCGATTTCAAAACAGAGGTTATGTGTTTGATTCTAAGCAGTGTTTGAAGTTTTCTCTTAAACTGTTTAATTGATGCAGATGGGGTTTCATATTTTAGGGAATCACAATGATTAAAGAGGTTTTGAGATCAACTATGGAACTTTTAAACAATTAGTAACCAAGCCGCCATTCTTGCTATGGCTAAATAATATTTGAATCATATACAGATTGAATTAAATAAGTGTGTTTATTTTTATATTTTTTTCAAGAACTATTTGTTAGGAACGTTAAAATGTCAAATGGGATTGTCATTGAATCGTTTCGATTTTTTATATTATCTTCAACTATGTCTTTTAGTCTCAAGGTTCACAGAAAATCTTTTAAAGTCTAAATTTATTCTCAAATCTATGTTTAAAACTCTGCTGCCATTAGATTAGATCTGAAATCAGGAAGGGAAATATTTCTTACGAAACAATTTATGTTATATAATGTAAATGTGATAAAATATTGTGCTAGCGGTTTGACTATTATATACATATTAATAGCATTTAACTTGAAATAGCAACATAAATATCAACAACATTTAAATTTTTTATCAATAATATAAAAGTTAATTGCTAAATGTTTTGCTAAGCGCATAACTTTCGAACCACTGAACCGATTTGGTTAATTCTTTTATTGTATTATTTATTGTGAGAAAAAGGTTCTTATGAAGAAAAAAAACGGGAAAATTGCAAGAAAAAAGCAAAAAACAATTCCTTATTTTTTCCTATACACTTGAACGGATGGAACGAAGTTCTCCGGAACAGCTAGTTGGTGATTAATTTATTGCACATTTTTCAAACAATCAAATTATTTTGTATGTATGACATTTCTCAGATTTTTAATCAAATTTTTTGAAAAACATTAATTAAAAACGTCACAAGTTATGGCAACTTGTGTTCAAACTAATCTAACATAATTTATATGTTCCATCTCTTTTGTTCCTGTTGTTTGTCTTCTTTTGTTTGTCAATAACCAAATGGAACTCAAACATTGAATTATCAAAGTAATAAAATTAAAGATTTATCGAGCTGTCATTTTGATCTGAGTTTGCTAAAAAAGGAAATTGGAATTGCTTCCGACTCGGTTTCATTGAAACTTTTCAAAGACTTTTTCATTGGAAAACTGTTCGGTCGAAAACTAATCAACCTGTAGAACTGAACCTCCTTTGATGTTAAAAAAAGATGCCAACATGAAGTTACTTAAGATAATATGCTGTCTGAAGAAATTATGTTTACAGGCGCTGAGTCAAGATAATAATATCCGAATTATCTTAATGCTTCTTATTTGATAACATCTTGTTTTCAACGTTTTTATACTTGTTGCTTTTTGCTTCGTTATATATATGGATACTAGCTGCCTATTTAAAAAATCTACATCTAACTAGTTCTATATAAATTCAAATAATAAGAAGAGTTAAAACAGTGATATTCTCAATGTTAGCACGATTTTCTTTTTGGACTTTTTATTCATGACTTTCAACATTGAAAAAGACGTATTACTTTTAGGAAAATACGTGAGTTTTCTTAAAAAACTGACTGTTTAGAAGTTTTTGCCTATTACAAAAAAGTGCGCAACGCCGCTAAAGAAGTTTTCACTTCAAACACCCGAAGAACCCCTGAAAAACCCTATACCAACCAACCACCATCAGCATCAACCAATATCATCTCGATCACGTCACTTTTCAACGCTGACTGACTGAAGAAATTCGAATGGACTGATTTCGGTTCAAAAGTTATGATGCCACAGGCAGACACACACACGCACACACACACTTATTACATGAAAAAATGTGTAACAATTTTTAGGAGCTACAAGTTTAACAAAAATGGTGTCTGGGGTCTTAGTTCGGTTGTTCGTATTGATTGCATGAGGTCCAGGGTTCGGTCACCGGGTCGGGCAACAAAAATAAGAAAATGTGTTTTTTCAATTTCCTAATAAAAACAATGTTGCTCGGGATCGGATATTTACCCCGTTGGCGGTAGGCTTACCATCTGTAACGTATGGCTTAGCTACCACCCACCACTATGTTAACAGAAAATAAACAAACCAACAGACATATTTAAAATATGGAATCCTGTTGGTATATAAAAGAATTTAAAGAAATATATAAACAAGAATACTGTGATAAAAAAAACACTAAAAAAAGTAAAGTCTATAAAAAAGTCTGCATTTGAAAAAAAAAAAGAGTTTCTGCCGGATAGATGGGCGTGAGATAGGTTCGTCGACGGAACACGAAGGACTGCTGTTGTAGTCTTCGGCGGTTGGGCTAGCGGGATCCTTTGGCGCCTTCCCTCAGCAGCCAGAAGCAGCAGTAGAAGTGGGCAGCTGGGAAGGCGGCCAGAGAGGAACACCAGCGGGCAGCTTCCGCCGGTCTAGGGTCCTCCCACCGCCGAGCAGCAGGCACCAGTCAGCAAGCAGCAGTCATAGTAGGACGTCCCGTCGACTTATAGAATTAGAATTTTGAACAGCAGGTTCTGTAGCAAAATATTATGTAAGCAGACTGTTCGGAATAGAAGTAGAAAGCAGACTCTTGTATGAATAAATTTTTCTGTTCTCTATTTCAAAATTTAAAAGCTACTAAACTTAATATGTTTTTTTAAATAGTGGCCAGTGTAGCTACAAGATACAAAGGCCAGCTATCAAAATAGTTTTTAAGGAAATAATATTACAATGTGTCTTCGGCTAGTCGTAGATAGTATCATAACGGCAGAGATAACTAAGGCAGCGAACCCCTACCGGAGCAAGTTACTGGACAATTAATATATTATTAATATAGATAATATATGAGTTAATAGATCTTATGTAAAATCTATATTGAAAATCCGAGCATAGCCAAGTAACTTGGCCTAGTGTAATAAACTACAGCGATGATGACACCGCGTTCGTGGTAATAATGTTCTAGTGTAGTTACGTATTTTATTTAGAATGAAATTTTTAATTTCGTAATATCTTTAAATCGATTGTTCGATTTGAATAATTCATTGGTGACTACCGACACAGGATTATATAATGTTTAGCAAATTGTTGCTAACAACTTATTTATATGTATTTTAAAAATCGGATTCAATCATAATAAGAGCTTCAAAGCTTTTGATTTGTACAACCTTAATGTATAATTTATCAGTTCCCGTAAGAATATGATGTACGTTACTTTATACGAGTATGTGAATAGAATATGTATGTGGCACACTAGGAAACTGTATTTTATTGGAAATTTAATTCAGAACACTTCTTTATAAGTATTCCAGACATTTCCAGACATTAGCATGAAAGTAATTACGTAATTTCTTTTTCAGTTTTGTTTCTACGCAGTTAATAATTTTAGCTCAATAAGACTGCAAAACATTGCTAAGAACACAAACATAAAATACACAAAACAGAGGACTAGTCGTTTATTGAATCGGTTTAAATGATGGAAAGTATTTTTGCCATGCGAAGCGAACAAGTGGTCGCCCATTGGTTGGAATTCGACATTAATAAATATAAATTATAAGTTATTAACCATACGTTATGAAAATACAATGTACAAACATTATTGAGGTTCTATTTTTAATTATCTTTTTGATAAGAACGCCACCTTCATTCATCAAGACTAGCTTTGTTTTCAAATGTTATAATTATTATAGTTGATGTGCCATCTATGATATTTATCGTTATTAATATTTTTGTTTGTGTGTGTCAAATGTGTGATAGTATGTGTAATGTTCCATTTATTGATTTAATGCAATTCAGTAGCATTATTATTGAATTTTTTTAGCATTCTACACTTCTCTTAAACATAAGCTATAAGTGCGCCAAATTTCATAATCCTCCATGCGGCAATTTTTGTAAAAAGGGGTAATTTTTTTTTTAAATTAATTCTCATAAAATACGTGATTATCATGCCTCATTTGATGGATGATAAAACGTAGTTATGATTAAACTTATCTGCAAAACAAGTGCCATAACGTATTTTTTTCTATCCTTCAAAGAGAAATAAACCTTTTAATTTTTAATATCTTTTTTGACTTAAGACCATCGTCGATGACCTATTTAGTTACCTTACTTTAACTTTTGGCTATCGTGGACATAAAACATTTTATGTAACATATGAAAATTTAATTGTAAACCGACATATTTCAAAATATTTGATCTAGTAGCCGAAAACCAGCCAATTTTATATAAAATAATAAATACATAAATTTAAATATCTCAAAAACGGTTAGGTTTAGGACAGGGTATGTCCTAAGCAAATCAGTCATAAATTACGAAAGCTATACGCCTTTAACGGATCTAGGTCGACTTACCCTGTAACCCTGATTACATATAAAACAAAGTTGTGTTAGTTGCACTATTTATAACTCAAAAAACAGCTGAATCGATTTGGCTGAAAGTTCGTAGGAAGGTCTCTAAGAACCAGGATAATGACCTTTACAAACTGAACGGGTGGAAAGTTCGTCGGAACTGCTAGTAGCATCTATAATAACCATTCGCGCGTTTCTTACGATATAGTATTATCGCCTTCGGTCTTGTTGCTTTTACTGTCATTTGCATATATATTACCTGATTTTATATTTTTTTTATTATTATAGCATGGGTATAAAATGAAATAACTTTTATGATTAAGGGATAATAGTGTAATATTACCTAATAAAAGAGCTTTAAGAACATTGCTATCATGATGACACTTACCTACGTACTTACTATGTATACGTACCCTATTTTTCAAAGATTTTTTTTTATTTTAGATTTGATTATAACATACGTATTATCTTGTTTGTCAAATGGGTTTTAGGTTGGATGGGGGTAAAAGTAAAATAGTTAATTAATCTATAATTCATTCAATTAATTTAATTTAATTTAGTTTCAATTATTTTGTTGTATGTGCTTTACAAATGGATCCCTAATTTTTATGGGTCTAGAATGTCATTTATAAACTAAAAAGTATTTAAGTTTATAAATGACATTATTTAATATAATAAAACTCAGTACAGTGTGACCAAATAACTTGAAATCCGTAATGTAGGAAACATATTTTGTATGTGCAGATCATGTTAAATGATATTAATTGAAGTGTTAAAAGTAAAAGTCGAAATGAGAGCGCTACGTAAATTTATGGTGTTACACACGTCGACCGCATTGGTAGTAATGATATCCGAGAAAGAGTGGGATTAAAAGAAAGTGTTGGTGTTAAAATGGTTTTCGGGCATATAGAAAGAATGGCTGATGAAAGATTGACAGAGCAGGTATACAATACGAATGTCGATGAATGAAGGTAACCGAGGAGACCTAGGTTGTTATGTCAAGATCAAATTGCTCGGGTGTTATCCGAAGGTGGTGTTAAGAGTCTCCAAAACCGGCGTGTTTGTATGACAAAGGTTATGAATGTGGAGGAAGCCAGGCAGGTTTGCGAGGATCGTGAGGTTAAGTATTTGATACTTTCTGCCTACCCCGCAAGGGGCTTCGCATGAAGATATGTATGTATGTATCTTAAATGATTAGACACTTTGTAATAAATTCCAACTATGGTAATATTTATACGATAGTTTGTCTGTATAATACGATTTGTCTATTAATTAATTTAAATCACTGCAAGCAATCGTAAATTTATTTTTAAAAATAATTTTATTATTAAAAATGTTATTAAATTATACACGTATACGTAACTAAACCGGTTAATATATATAATACTAGCGGCCCGCCCCGGCTATGCAAAGTTATAAAATATACATATAAACCTTCCTCTTCAGTTACTTTATCTATTGAAAAACCGGATCAAAATCTGTTGCAAAGTTTTAAAGATTTAAGCATACAAAGGGACATAGGGACAGAGGAAGTGACTTTGTTTTATACTATGTAGTGATACATATGCAAAGTGTTAACTTCTCTGGAGTATATGGTTCCCACAGGTCATATAAATCACTTGGACGAATAAAAACTTTCTGGTCAAAAAAACCTTTTCCCAATAGTGTTAAGAGTTTCCATCTATCTCGTCAATAACTTTAAATGAAGGGACAAAGTGTTTCTTGGCAAGAAAATGTTCCCTTTGGATTACTAAAAGTCCAATCAATCAATTGGAGGAATTATAACTTTTCCAGTAGTTTCTCCTTTAACTGCCACAATAACATCTGTGCTTAATGTTGTCGGATTTTTAGATATTTTAATGTCAATTCCAATTTCAATTTCGATTGGAATAGTTTTTATTGGGATGCAGTGTTTTTGGATGGAATTTAGTATTTAATTTAAATGCCAATATTAAATAACATGTCTGAATTAAAACCTGAAAATATTGGAATAGTGTAAAATACTGAAAGTTTCGAGTTTTAATGGTAATGTTAATTTAAGTATTTGAACCTATATTAAATATGTGAAAGTGTGTTTGTTTATATTTCGGTTTACATTGTGGTTGGCAAGAGAAAAAGCTTATTAATGTCCCGGCATCCGAATAGGTTCCCGTGGGATAGCAAAATAACGTTAATACGCTGACCAAGTCAAAGGCAACATTTGGTATAGTGTACAGTACTATTTAAATTATGCGCTTCGGCTATTTTTGTCAAGCTTCAGAAATCCGAACGTATTTTAAAGATATCTATATAGAGTTTTTATAACACATAATAAATCATTTCGCTTAAATTTAGATTAGGTCAGCCAATTTAAAAATAAAAGTATAAAGTGTTAAAGAAGAAAAAAGTGTTAAGCCGAAGCGCATAATTTAAATAAAAAAACTATAAATACTTAGAAATATACACCACCTTTCCCAAGGAATATAAATACGCTTTAGCAAGAGAACTTTCCAAACCATGGACTGAAATAAATCTTTACGGATATTTGAGTAACTTATATTATCAAACTAACCACTATCTAACTATCCGAACCCGAATAATGGAGAGAAGTGGATAGCGATAGGAATAGATAAGGTGATGAAAATTTTTGGAGAGTAAAGACTCTTTATACGTCACGTACGTCACAGTCTTCGTACAAATTTCCAAGTGACAGTCCACGTTGTTACTGACAGAATACCAACGTTGACTTCGACGAACTGGGGAGTGATTATGTATCTCAGTTGCCAACTCAAACTGTAAAAGTGTACATCAAATGACGTCATTTGTGTTTGCTATCTCTATTGTATTCCTGTTGGTCACTGGAGATAGCAAATATAAAACACGTCATTTGACAGCGATTTGATGTACACTCACCCATTTTGAATTGGTAACTGAGTTTCATAATCACCCCCCTGCTCAGCTGTAAAATTGTTGACCTGAATTCTTCCAAGTTAGACATATTCAATTTTTTTTTATTTTAGACACAAACTGTATCTTCACCGTATTATCAGTGTGAATATAACCTTACTGTTATTAATAATAATAAAAGTGAACTAACGGAGGAGTAAAATTAAGTTCATATTATAGTCTGTATCACATTGTAATAAAGACTACAATACCAGGATGAGCCTCGGAGTATTTTACTCGGTGTTTATTAATACGCCTGGGCTGTTTGCAAAATAGACAATCTTCCTTTCTGCCAAGCAGCTCGTAAAAGGTGAGCATAGGTTTATCGTCACTAACACCGTGATATCTCAGTAGGTGGTAGACTTTCGCCCCAACTCGCGTTGGTGTGAAATCACAAACTTAATCTAAAATAAAATGAAAAATAAAACACAACCTTACCTATTCATGCCGCCATAACGTTAGTGGTTGCTATTGACGTGTTCCAACTCAGAGGGTAAGGTAGCCGGTATACTTACTTTTGCTCGAGCCTAACCTCCTGGCCTCAGGTTCGCAACGCACCTTTAGCACCTTTGGTGTCTCTAGGCAGCGTGAATTTCTTACCATCAGGAAATCCGTCTGCTTGTTTGCCTTTCAATATCATAAAAAATAATGTCGTAATAGATGGAGAACACGTTGTCGCTAGCACTCTATTTTAAAGTACCAGCATTAGGTTGTAACTGTTAAAAAGATTGAAATCTGTTTTATTTGATACCAGAGCCTGACAGGATTTTCTAGTCAAAAAAAAACGGGAGTGCCGGCAGAAGTGAAAACTTGAATATTAAAGATGTGCATTTTTGATATTTTGGAATGGTTAGGGAATAACTTTACACGAACTGCTTCAATTATCAGTATGAAAGTACTATCATTTATGCACAAATATTATTTTCATATCAATAACCTGCGTTTGGCTTGATAAAAACTCGCTAAAGTAAGACCACGTGATGGCTAGGACCGTCGTCATATTATGTGTACAACGAACATTGCTCGTCTACACATAAAGCTTATTTTCAAAATGGAGCAAATAGAGCAATGTCTTTTGATATTATACGTAATGTAATGGTAGGTATATTGCGGCGTATTACCCATTGCGTATCCTATACTTTTTGGAAATATCTAAGCAATACAAAAACAGCAATGAATCTACGTTTTATCTTAGATCTCGCGCCGTCGTACGTTCTGACGATCTGACGTTTAGAAGTTTTTACACATTCCCAAAAAAAAAACGCAACGCCACTAAAGAAGTTTTCACTTAAAAAATATCATTTAGAAACCTTCTTATTTTAAATATTCACAAAATATTTTCGTTACTATAAATATTACAGATGCACAACTATTTTATGGGAAAGATCTTAGGCCATGTCCGCAAGTGAACCGACTTATCCACTCTCAAGAAAGTATTCAATAGTGAATACCGATTCTGTGGCTGCAGGTACAGGTGAAGCAATGGTGCCGATTTGAACCAAACGCTCCACATTAATCTACCACCCAGTTATGAATAATAGTATTGATAAAATAATCCAGTTACCTAAATTATTAAATTATAACTGGTTGTCATCGAATTAAGATGAATAAACTAAACATAAATCAATCACTCTGAAAAACAAACTTGTAGTATCTCAAAAAACGTTACAACTACGTTAAATTTTAAATAAAAAAATGCATTAAAATCAGTCCATCCGCTCAAAAGTTATGATGCCACAAACACATACACTTGCTCTTTTTCCACCGGATGTTCATAAATTTCTATGAGTATTGAGCTGTTTACCTTAACATCTGTGTCCTAACAGGTTTGTTGAAAGAGATCTCTCAAGGAGATAAGCTCGCCTAAGTAAACTTTATCTCTGACTAAGATAATGATAAATGTAATTTGTGTACCAAAAAGGGTCAATAAAAAATATATGATTTTGTAACTGTGATAAACCTTGGACATGTTCAGTACTAGTGTTCCTAAATAAAAGAAAATACGATATCTGTTTTCTCCAATCTTAATTTAAGATCGGAGAAAACAGATATCGTATTTTTTGTGTTATTATGGTTTAGTTCGAATATATTGCATTTATTTCGTGTCATTTGGCTTATAAATAAGTCTATGATCCGAACTCAAGTCGATCTGCACCAAGGGGATAATATAATAAATTTAGTAGGCATACACATCAGAAAATATTAAAAATGGATTGCTTAAAAAAATGTACACAGAACATTTTCTTTATTTAAAAAAATATACTTAATTGTGTAATATAAATATGATTCTTATTATATTATCTCAAAGTATAAGACGTATAAATGTTCGAAGCTTAGGTTGCCTGTCATTTATCTGGGTTGTCAGGTATAAGCAAACATGTCGATGTTACTCTCACGGGATGGAATAACAGAAAAAAAACATATCAACACATCAAATTCGGAAAAATAAAAGACCGCTTTTTTAGATTGTCCAGGATTTTTTTCAGCCAAACTATTTTAATGTAACTTCTTATTAAAATAAAAACCTGTTTTCAGATGTTATTTTCATTTCACGGTAAAGTCATATTCTAGTAACCAATGAAATTATTTCTCTAAGAAAACGTTTGCGATCAATGTTTAATTCATTAATCAACTTTTTCAATTACAAAAACAATGTACGGAACTAGAGCGATTGAAAATAATTCCAGTAATAGCTCGTCTGTTACGGTGACTTCCGACGAACAATGTAACTTCCGCTGGACTCCCAAAGGTTCTATCAATCAATTGGACGAAACTTTTCCCGTCGTCCAACAATGTTACGGGTTAAACTATTGTTCGTATTAGTCGTGTCAATAACATAATGAAGGGACACAGTGTTCTTACGAAACTGGCTTTCATATTTTTTTTAGATTTCAGAACTGTTTTGATCTGGACGT
>NJDC01010484.1:43091-55807 GCA_002245475.1 Calephelis virginiensis | reverse complement strand
GAGATCGCTGACTTGGCGATAAGGCCGCCTTTGTGTATCTTATAATTTAAGTTTTAATGAATGTATTTGTAATTTCTCTACATTTGGTGCACAATAAAGAGATATTGTATTGTAAAATTACTGTTTAAATTATGTTGTATGTAATGTAAGTAAACAATATTATGAGGTTGTTTGTTAATAAAATTACAATTAAATTAAACAAAAATGTGCCGAAATAACATTTTATTTAAATAATTTTTCTATATTTATTTTATTTAAATATTTTATTATTCATTATATAGTATTTATATTGAAATATTGGTGGATTTAAAGAATTTAACTTATGATTACATAATATAGCAATAGCAATAGACATTTAGTTCAAAAATATTCGTTTTTAAGTTTTTTTTTTATTTTATTTTTATGTTATAGGAAGGCAAACAAGCAGAAGGATTTCCCGATGGTAAGAAATTCACGCCGCCTAGAGACACCAAAGATAGTAATGGTGCGTTGCCAACCTGAGGTCAGGATGTTCGGCCTCGAGCAAAAGTAAGTTTAGAGGCTACCTTACCCTCCGAACCGGAACACGTCATGTCTTTATGGCGGCAGGAATAGGTAAGGCGATGGTACCAATCCGGGCGAGTCGCTGCGAAACTCTACCACGTAGTCAGATGTCACGGTGTTAGTGATGATAAGCCTATGCTCGCTTTTTACGAGCTGCCTGGCAAGAAAGGCAGACGGTCTATTGCGCAAAGGAGCCCGGACCAACACGGGGAGAAGTTAAAAATAAAAATCGATATTTCTGTAAGAAAACATTGACGTATTTGCATATCTAGTTGATTTATGCCATCCATACGATTTGCATTTAGGAAAATAAGGTTATTTGTCCCACGTGCCGGTAACAACGACCGATAAATCGAACACGTGTTTGTGTGAACTAACACAACCAGTTCACAGATAAGCAATCAGGTAAGTTAGGTAGTTTGCATGAGTTAAAAAACTCGGTTGTTTTAACAAACGACAAAATTTAGAACCGTGTTAGATTTTTACAAGCTTTTGTATAAGTTGCAATGATATGAAATCTTGAAGGTTAAATTTAATCATCTTCCCGGAAACCGGTTGAACAGAAGTTATACATATTCTTCTATATGACCAAACCTCGGAGCATGCTCTTTCTCATTTTTACATCTAACATTCTCTTTCGATCCCACTCTTTCTCGGATCATTTATCCCATTTTCATGCTTTCTCTGACACACCCAGCTCTCGAGTCCATAAAGTAACGTTGGGAGAAGCACAGCTCGCTTTGAAGTAGCTTACCCAGCGCTCCATTCACACTACTCCCTGCACATTCTTCTTTTTACATCCATATTCCCCAATGTACAAGTACCTTTCCTGATGCCTCATCCTTGATAAAATCTCTACCAAGATTTACAATGTCATTCATTTGTTCTAACACTACATCGTCGACTAAAATTCTTATATCATTTCTGGATATGGAGCCATAGTATGGCGACTCAGAACAAAACTAAGCACGGTAGAGAAAAAACTTGAAAGCTTCCAAAGCAAAGCTTGCTCAATAATCACAGGCAGCATGTACACACCACATACTGCAGCTATGGAAACAATCTTAGAAATTACTTACATTCACCTTACAAGAGGCACTTTTGACGAATCTATATAATACTAAAACTAACACTTCACTGCATCTCTTAATAAAACAAGAAGCAGCTACAGCTGCCTTTAAATTAAGAGGCAACTGGATAAATATTCACACAAATTACACAGAAATTTCAGAGGAACTTGAGATAGGTCAAACTCTAATAATGGCACCGTGTGATAAAATTAGAAAACAGTAAAACATAATCAGTAAATATAGCATCAATATGACAATAGAAATAAAGATCTATCAGAAAAACACAGATAGATCAAAACAAGAGAAGAGACAGGAGTATACTCACTTGTCCTTAACATCAAGACAAGGAGCAGTAATTAATTTTATACGCTCTAAAAATGACTTGACAAGCTCAGGCATCGCAAGTGAATGTTATAAGTCACTTAAAAAGATAGGTGCAACAAACGAACTTGTACTACAATAGATAAAAGGCCGAAGAGGCTCAGCAGGGAACGACAACGACGTATGAATTAGAGAGAAGAGATTCAACAAGGAAAATACCAGAAGCGGAACCAATAATGCCCACACCCTTCAATTAGCTCAGGTCCTGGATAAGGAAAAAAACACACACATTAAACATGAGAAAACATGGCAAACACTTCCAAGGCTCAGACAATCGACGAAATCAATACCAAGAATAGACAGTAAAGTAACAAAGAAACTATTAAAACTAAGCAAGCAAGATCTAACGAAAGTGGTAGTTATTTAAGAAGTCAATGCTTATAGAATAGGCATTTTCAGTCATCGTATTGATGTCACAGCCAGTCCTTTATGCAGAGCGCGCATGGAGTATCAAGAAACGCTACATCATGAACTACTTAAGTGCAGGGATGTGGCAAAACTACGAGCTCAGCACCTCAGAAGGCAGGGGCCTTGTGGGAAACCACAGTAACTTGCAGAGACTAATAGTTTACTGGAGAGAGCTGAGATAGCTGGAATAGCCACATTAATGACATGGATATTTGGACATATTACTTAATGCCATTACATTAATAAGATGTAATTTAACAATTATACTATGTTCTCTTAACTTGACACGCTTCAACTATCGTGTATCATTTTTATTGTTTTGATTTTATCTTAATATTGATATTTTTCTTATGATTTATAGCTATTTTTAGTTTTATATCTCTTTCATTTGTTATTTTATTATAGTTCTTGACTTTCAGATTTTATAACATCAATTGCACTTAATTGTTGTTAATTTGGTATGAAGTTCAATGTGAGACAATTTTTATCCTACGTCGAATAAAAATATTTGACTATTGACTACAACCAAGTACAACAGACTTTCACCAAAAAATACGTTCTGGCTACATCTCTTTCAAATACCATTACTTTATTTTTTTCGCAATCAAATGGAAGAATCTTTCTCTGTATTTCTGTGAACAGTGTTTGCAGCTCATTAAATGTGGAGCAACTGCATAAAGCAGGTAGTTTACCACTTAATCCCCCACACACATTCTCACCTTCATTGATCTTAACATTTTGGGCATTTGTCCACATATATAAAATAAACAAGAATGCTAATTGTTGACAATACACAACCCTACTTGACGCCAATGTTAACATCAAACCAAGGGGGTACGTTGCCGTCTCCAACACGTACTTTGCATTCTAAATACATAGACAACACGCAGCACTGACCCATCTATCCCATAATTCCGTAATATGTCCCAAAGTTTCTTACGTACTATATAAAACCTCATTTAAGATCCACAAAACCACAAAAAACCCTCTGGCCTAAAACCAGAAGCTTCTCTACAATGTTGTGGAGTCAAAACACGTCGTCCGTACATCTTCTTCCAGATCTGAAACCGCCTTGGGGGTCCCATAACATTCTATCGGATTTCCCTTGCATTATTCCTTCAACTATTTTCCCGTACACTTTTGATGTAACTCTGTAGTATCTTCATGCCCCTATCCCCGAAGAGGTGGGCAGAGGCACAACCAGGGCACCCACGACTAGCCGAAGACTCTAAGTCCCACAATGTGATAGGTGGCAAGCCTATCGCCAACCGGGCACATATCCTATCCCGAGCAACATTTTTTTATTAGAAAATTGGAAAAAAGCCAATTTTCTTTTTGTTGCCCGACTCGGGATTCGAACCCTGGACCTCATGCAGTCGAGTCCAACAACTTAACCGCTAGACCACAGAGGCGATTTTTATTTTTAATTTATATTTTTCGCCACAAAGGCGAAAGATATAAATTTTTCCCAGTGTTGTTCCGGGCTTCTAGTTTGCAGAATAGACCATCTGCCTTTCTGTACCAGGCAGCTCGTAAAAGGCGAGCATAGGCTATTCGTCACTAACACCGTGAAATCTGACTAGGTGGTAGAGTTTCGCAGCGACTCGCCAGGATTGGTAACACCGCTTTACCTATTCCTGCCGCCATAATATCAGCGCTTGCCGTTGACGTGTTCCAGTTAGGAGGATAAGGTAGCCGGTAAACATGCTTTTGCTCGGGGCCTAACATCCCAGCCTCAGGTTGGCTACGCACCATTACCACCTTTGGTGTCTCTAGGCAGAGTGAATTTCTTACCATTAGGAAATCCGTCTGCTTGTTTGCCTTTCAATATCATAAAAAAAATGCTGTGTTGGACTTGACTTCACGAGATCTCGGGTTTCATCCCCAGGTAGGACTAAAACGAAATGTGTTTTTTCAACTTTTCCGGTTAGTGATGGATTTGCCACCATCACATTGTTGGACTTAGTGTCTTCGACTAGACGTGGGTGTCCTGGTTGTACTTCTGCCTACTTCTAGGGGAAATGCTAGTGAAGATACTTTAAACAATAATTAATGACTTACGCGAACAATAATGTATTTTGTAGGTTTTCAACTATATCGCATTATTTTTTTAAGTACGAAACCTACGGAACTTTTTTTTTTTTTTGAATGACTAATTTGTTGCTAATCTTACGATTTTTTACAACTTCACCGAACTTTGTGGGCCGAGCAGAGTGCTCAGCCCGAGACATCATTATTTAGATGGATTGGGCTGTTACTTACAACGCCAGCACCACGGGCTGTCTCCCGGGAGACCGTACCTCGACTTGGTGCTGCGTTCTGTTTACTGGGTGGACTTGGTGGAGGAGTATTTGTGGCTCGTCGCTCGGCGTTAGGCGCCGGGCGCAAGAGAGGTCTTCGTCGCCGAGACCGGCGGCGACGGTGTAGTGTTATGTTAAAGTGATGTGAGATTGTCGTGTTCCGGTTTGGAGTTGGGAGAATAGCGTTTGCGGCGGTTATTGGGTCCGGGGGATCCGATAACACGTGGCGAGGTCTTCTATGATCGGGGGGAGATCTACGGAACGAAAAAGGGTAACGTAATATAATGCAGATCTTTATGATTTTAAGCCTCAGCTGTCTGTCTGTCCTTCATAAATAATTTGATTCTACACTTTTGATCATCAACACGTGGTGGAAAAAAAAAACAGTTGGTGTTTAACAGAATTCCATGTCTATCTACAGTTTTTTTTAAACAACACGTGTACTTCTACTTTTATTTTGATGTAATTATTGGAAAAAAAATAAACCGATTGGCTCAAGTGTAACATGAAATGATCGATAAGTGTATAGTAGAAAAATAGAAAAGTACAAGTGTTATTTATGAGTGTAAACAATAATTGAGGGACTTTAAATATTTCGGCTAATAGCAGGTGCCCTGTTTGTACCTGTCTACCTCTACGGAAATACGGGCTCTAATATATTTTTGAATATCTAATATATTTTATTTTAGAAAAATATTTTTGCATGTGACCCCGCCGTGTACTTTTTGCAACGTTTAAAGCTTGGCAACAACAATCAAATTTAATTGACAAAGTTACATAAAACATTAATGAAACACATAAAACTAAATTGCAATTCATATTGATTAGGGGTAAGGAACAAAGAGATATCAAATTAGTCGAGCGTTGCAATCGCATTAACATGGTACGTAGGGCTGTCTAACGTGAGTTTTTTTTATTAAATATTATCTTAATAATGTATGTGACATTATGCGTCGCATTATTTGTTAGCGACATACTCTTGTTCGATTTAAATCAAATTTGCACACCTTGTGCAGTTTAATCCAAATTGATGCCTAGGAAAGCCTACATGTCAAATAATAATCGCAATATTATTTTAAATAAAAATAAAAATATTTAGTTCGCAATTTCTCGCCAAAAATGTATCTTACACGCGAAGCTTCGCATAATAACAAATTTAGTTATTCTAGTCAAATTCCCCCCATTTTCATAGTCGTGTGAAAATCTTACGCTTCCCTCAAGCTGAAAACGCACTTTCAGAAAATCTTCATGAGCCAATGCAAAGAGTATATAAATACTACGTAATAAGAGGCGGGACTTCCATAGATACATAGCAAACCCGAATTTGTTTAAAAATTTACTTGAAAAAATATAACCCGTATAATTTGAAAGTAAGTCTAAAGGCATTCCGATTATAAGGCAACTAGTGTCATATGATTTAGGCGAATAAAAAACATAGCAAACTTATTTTTTTTTTTATATGAAAGTTGCGCTAAACTGGGCCAATGTATAAGTTTTTATAATAAACTTCGAGAACACATAAAAGACGAACGTTTAATTAAATTTAAAAAATGTATTAAATATAAATGAAGTAAAAAAGGTGAATATAATGTTGCAGAACCGGGAGAAGGACATAAAATACTTTTGTACCTGTTCGATTGTTAGGAAACAAGGGAAAACAACATTTTAATTTTTCACATAGAAACAGAATGAAGACGGGTGGAATGAAGTTTGCGGGAACAGCTAGAATTTTATAAAACAGTAAAATAAGACAAGCCCATTGAGTTGCTTTTGCCGAATCTTCTCAGTGAGAGCATTTTAGTATAATATAGAAGCGTCACAAGTACCCTAAAGGTCTATGTCAAATGTTTTTTTTACTGTTATTAATTATACTAATTTAGATTTTTTTTTTGGAAAAATTTTGTTATTTTTATGATATTGAAAGGCAAACAAGCAGACGGATTGCTTGAGTAAGAAATTCACGCCGCCTAGAGACACCAAAAGTGTTAATGGTGCGTTGCCAGTCTAAGGCCGTGATGTTAGGTCTCGAGCAAAAGTAAGTTTACCGGCTACCTTATCTTCCGAACTGGAACACGTCATCAGTAAGCACTGACGTTATGGCGGTGGGACTAGGTGGCGTGGTACCAATCCAAGCGAATCGCTGCGAAACTCTACCACCTAGTCAGATGTCACGGTGAAATGATTATGTTTTACCGAGTTTTGGTGACATCGTGAAAGGATAATATTATGGTCTTAGTTTTGTCGTAATTATTGAACTTTGTATATATTATGAGTTAGTTTAATTTTGTTCAATTAAAGGGTACAAGTGAAATAGTTATGAAGTAATGAGAGTATCGTTCGTGTATTTCCTCGTTGCCGCCAAATCTCACTTAATAAGCTTGAGTAAGGCGGCCACCGCTTTACTCAAGATTCTGACATGACATTCTGTAACGACTAACGACTTTAATAAATGAACTAAAAACTTAAGACGTGCCGGCATGGCCTAAAGGTCTTAGCCAGTCCTTTAAAGGGACAAATTAACTTAAAAATTATATTATTTACCTAGTTATAATATACTAGCGGTGTCCGCGACTTTGTCCCAGTGTAATTTAACAAAAAAAGTCTAAAATAAAAGTAGCCTAAGTTACTTCTTATTATATCAACTACCTGCCAGGAAAAGTCCCGTCAAAAATAATCCAACCGCTTCACATATCAGTTCAAAAAACTGTAAAATATGTTATTTTACTACATGTACCGTATGTATACATTCATATGCATGTAAAAAAGCGGTTATTTTAATATTACAAATATAAAATCCAATTTTATTTATTTGTATAATATGGTAGTAGGTATTAGTACATCGCAAGAGTTTTTTTCATTTTTCAACCGACGAAAAAAGGAGGAGGTTCTCAATCCTCTGTTTGTATGTATGTTTCACGATTATTCCGGTGTTTGTGGACGGATTTTCAAAATTGGTTTTTTAATTAAAAACCTATACTCCCGCGGTGGTCCAATTATAATTTGGTCCAGGTCTACATTAGCATTCATGAGAAAACCACATGTGTTCATAATTTGTTTTTGCAGTTTTACTGCGTTTAAATTATTGGCACTAGCGTTAGCATTTGCTATTAGTCAAGTTGAAGAATCAACTTACAAATAGTTTAAACTAAAATCGGGTTTAAATTATTAAAAATTAATCATAACACGTCAAAGAGTCATGGCAGGGTCATGAGCAAAGCGGTGACATTTCTTAAGCTCGTTTAATGAGATTTGACGACGACAAGGAAATACACGATACACTAATTTCTTCATGATTATTTGGTTTATGCTCATTCACTAGACATAATAATTGTACAAAATGCTATCAAAATCGACTCATTTCATTCCATATAAACACAAAATTCAATAATAACGAAAAAAACTAAAACGGCCATTGACAAGTGCAGAATGGCCCTAAGTCAATTGGATACAATAGAAATCTAGCAAATTGACATTAACTACAAAGTCAATCAATTGGGTGTGACATTGTTGTTATGCTCAAATGACGATAATATATGGCAACGGATACTAAATACTAAGTAAAGGCCAGAAATATATAGAATAACTGAAACACCGAGTTAAAATAGTTTAGCGGATTTTTGCCAACCCTAAAGCTCATTGCAGAAGTTGCGAAATATTTCATGACCACGTTATTGGTGAAGTTGCTACGATTGCTAACGGTTTTATGTAAAAACTATAGAGTAGGTCCTAGTTTATTTTTGTGCTCACACGGTACATTACATGGTGTTGTACTTTATGCGAACATTTATTTATACAAAAAAAAAAGTATCTTCACGCCCATATCCCCGAAGAGGTAGGCAGAGGTGCAACCAAGGCACCCACGACTAGCCGAAGACACTAAGTCCCATTTATTTATACACTCATCCAAATTTAGGTTTACATATTCCTGTCGCTATAATGTTCAAGGTTAGGGTCGATTTCTTACTTAAAAGCAGTAACACTGCTGAAAACCGGCCAAGTAAGTATCCAAAGTAGTAAATACACAAATTACACAAATGTAATCAAGTAATCAAATTATGCGCTTGCGTTATGGGTGTTAGTCAACGTTCAGATGCATAGAAATACTTAAACATATACCGGAATAAATGATCACATTAGCTCCGGAACGGATACAGAACTGCAGATTTGACGAAAGGTTCAAATCCCGTTTGGGGCGAAACTTTTCCTTTCTTTAAATTTATAGAAATTTAACCCAAGCACAGGTCAAAAGAAAATATAAAATAAACAAGTTAGTGTAAGTCTTCCTGTCACAGATATAGCAAAAAAACATATTGTTATGAATGTTACTGTCACATTGCAAAGAGCAAATCACAATGAAGTAAGAGTTTATTTCTTATATTTTAGGCGACGGAACACTAAATAAACTTCGAGGGTAAACTAGTTCGTATAATGTCACGGCTATTAGCTATTCCAAATTAACAAGTAAAGCGCAAACGGGTACAGTCGGCCAAATAACATAGTACGCAGGTAGCACGGAAATCAACTGAAACTTTACTATTCCGACTGGTTACAACACTGCAATTAATTGTCACACGTTATAACACTACATTGCTTTACTTAAAATTACTACAGGATTGTGTGTTATGTTATTTTGGAATGTAACTTAAAATGTTGTCACCGCGCGTTAGAAACAACGGAGGGAACGGTCACGTTTTAACATACATGATGTTAATGATTTATGTTACATATTCTGCGGCCGAGTGTACCTTACATCACGTAGCTCAATGTCGGGCTATCATTTGCAAATTATTCACGTGTTCTAGGTTACATAAAATAGGTGAACTAATATTTATATCTATACCTACTAATCTGTATTCAGTCTATCTGCCACACATTCACGGCTAAATTGCTGGACTGATTTTGATGTCCATGGTTCAGGACCCGACTTCAATGAGGGATGGAAATTTGTGTGTAAATACATTAACTTATTATAATATGACAATTATTCGCTTTACATTCCAGCGTCAGGTTGGCAATGCATAGTTAATACACTGGTATTACAACAACATATTTTAATTAGGAAATAGCGAAGTAATAGTTTATAAAGTACATGTACATGTCCGTCCGTATGTCGCAGTCACTTTATTTCCAAACTATCAGGACAACAAAGCTGAAACTTTTCAGGTAGATGTACCTACTCAATGAATTGCTTTACGATTTTTATACAAAAAATAAGGCAGGTAAGTGGAACTGCAACCAAAAAATATTTTTTTAGTAAACCCAAACGTGTAAAATCTTAACAAAGCACATTAAAATTACATTGAGGTTCCTAAATTTTTTTTTCTCAAAGTCTTTTTTTCTTTCTTTAGGTTTTGGCCTTCACGTTAGTATTTAGCCACCAGTCAAGTAGAAATTTGCATCAAATTTTATATCAATTTCAATTAATTTTAATTAGTCATCAGTCATCATCATAAGTCGTCAGGAAGTCATGTCAAGGTTTTTGGGTAAAGCGGTGGCCTATTTACTCAAGCTCATGTAATGAGATTTGGCGGCAACGAGGAAATACACGATACGCTAATTTCTTCATGATTATTTCATTTGTGCACTTTCACTGAACAAAATTGTACAAAATGGCACCAAAATTAAACTAATTTCACTCAATATCAACAAGAAATTCAATAATTATGAAAAAACTTCGACCATCTTTTCTCTCGATGGCGCCAAAAAACTTTTTCTCAAAGTTGAAAGATAGGCGTCTCCAAAGAGGTAAAATTTGTGTCGTCGAGGGGAAGAAGTAAAAAAAATATATGCCGTAGATGTTAATAAACACCTTAAACTTGAAAAATAATTTTCAACGAGACCTAATCAGCAGTTTTTAAGATGTAGAACCTTTTTCTAAACCGCAAATACAGCTTATAGGTACACTCCGTAAAAGATAAAGATTTGGGAGAAATGACAGCGGTAACATGTACCCTCAATAATCAATATGTAATGTATATCCCTAATCTACACTTGTTACTTACTATGGAACCGTTCATGAGCGATTCCGATTCGCAAAATACTTTTAAAAATGGCGAGGATATAATATTGTCCAATGTTGGAGGTATTGTCAAGTAAATTTTACAATACATACGGTTCTAGCCTCGTCGTGGTCGCAGCTCCTTCGTCGTCACTCTCCGAAAGACCGAGATCTTTGTTGACGACATCTCTGAAAATATTAAACACTTATTAAATAAATAAATGCAAGTTACACATATTGAATCTAACCCCAAAGTAAGCAAATTATATGCTTGTGTTATGGGTGTTAACCAACGATTCTAATAAATAGAAATAGTTAAATATATACAAGAATAAATTTAATAAACACCAAGAGGCGAAAATGCAGCCATCTAAATGTTCATCACACAAATGTCTGCCCCCGTCGGGGATCGAACCCGGATCTCGCGGTTGGTCGGCGTAGATAGGCGTGTACGCTAGCCACTCAACCAACGACATCTTTGTCAATACAAACAAAGTAAGCATCTGCATATTCTTAGATAGATTTAACCATTCTAGAGCGTACCCTTCGCGCGTCCCTTACCGACCCACGTTAACAAGTTACAAGGAGTACAGTATAGGTTCAAACGTACTGCCACCAGTTGCCCGCGGTACTCCCATCACGCACACACACCTTTATTATTTATCGCCACGAAGTAAGAGCGCACGTTTTTCCATTTATATGAATATACAAATCTAAATCAAAGTAAGACTGAATACGTCTTAACGCTTTATTATCATAAACATGCCAAATAAATTCGTTCTAATGACTATTACTTATTTATAACCTCTGTGGTCTAAGGGCCTGGTGCTTAACTTGACTTCGTGAAGTCGCGGGTTCGATCTCCGGGTAGGGTAATGTAAAGAAAAATGTGTTTTTTCAATTTCCTAATAAAAGCTATGGATAAGTGCATTATGTGCCCAGTTGGCGATAGGCTTGCTACCGAATAACTTCGTGTTTATGGCTACTCATGAGTGCCCTGGTTGTCTCTATTATCTGTTATCTCTATACGTACCTACGTGAAGATAATTAAAGACATTTGTCCCTGTCAAGTAATACAAAAGTTATACTCACGGTGACACTGAACTCCTTGAGTTTGATATCCGATTGTCCAGAGCTGTAAAAGAAAATACAAGTTAATTTCAAATTGCCATTATTATATGTCAATGTTCCTGACTAAATCGAACTTAGCAGACTGCAGCAGATATGAAGAGATCATTGTTAACGTAACCCAATACAGTATCGTCAAATTTGGCCTTAACAAAAGACAGAACAACTAGTATGTCTACATCGATACTGACACATTGGCCCAAGTCCTCCAAAACGTCCGTTAGCGGGACTGCGTCTCGTCTCCAAAAAAGAACAGGCGAATGTGTAATTGCAATAATATAATTAACTGATATGTATGTATTTACCTATGTGTTTTGGTGTCTAGTTTCGTTGACCACTTATAATACAAGTACAAAATTTCCTTTATCAAATCTAACTTCAACGGCTGATTGTTTCGTGATTGGTTGGTTTTTAGAATGATATCATAAGAAACGATGACGTCATTTCTCTTGCCATGGACAGGCTATAGTAAAGATAATTAGGTGATTAAATGCTGGAGTAATTAAATCAAATTCTTAGTTAAAAAACGATCTGTTCATTGAGTAAAAATATTTGTATAGACTCGATCACATTCATTTATTGCATTCTATGAAATCGTGCATTCTAGGGCGGTTTTAAATAAAAAAAAAACATATATAGTAAATAGGTCTGAGGTTCACATGAAAATTACCAGTGCCATTATAAATTTCTCCGTTTTTAAATTGTTTTAACGATTACTTAACTAAGTAACTTTTCTTTGTAGTCAAAAAAAAAAACACAGAGGGATAAGCTGCAACCGGAAACGTTTGTTAATAAAATAAAACATTCTGCATTCAAATATGCGCGATTCGCACATACCAACTATTTTACGATCAACATTGTGGTCTTTTATCTATTTGCATTCAACGT
>NJDC01010484.1:27187-43045 GCA_002245475.1 Calephelis virginiensis | reverse complement strand
TCTCGTGTATTTTGTGTATTTTAGTTTTTGTGTGCAATAAAGTGTTAAATAAATAAATAAATAAATAAATGAAAAATTGTTCGTGAAATCTGACGCGCTACTAATAGTAGGCAACTATTACGGGCGGTCCATAGTTAATATCTGAAAATCAATCGTGCGTTCAGTTGTCGTACTGTACTGTCGACAAAAAAACTCTGTACTCTACGGTTGTTATAAAAAAAATACATATGGTCATTGCATTGCAAATTCTCTCCTTGTAGGTAGGTTGATTGCAAAAAGTATATGTATGGTATTACAACTACTAGGGTAGCATTTTATATATAGGGTTCGAACAGTTATACAATTACATTCATAGCCCCAATTTAGTTAATCGATTATCACGATTCTTCGTAGCAAAATGTTTTATTTTTAAAGCCCAAGTTTTTATAAATCGATAGAATAACCCATATACCGATGTCTTAATTGTGAATCCGATTTAAGCAATTCTAGATTATAAAAATATCGATGCATATATGAAGTAGTTAGCATCACTATGGAAAGCTGAGTAAAGGATGGAGTGTTTGATTAGGGTTTAAGCGGTAATGTAAATAAGCGATGACGATAATAGTGGGTTCTTTTCTCAGGCTGTTGACTTTGACTACGTAGGACTTCGAACTTCACAGTAGCCTTCGAATAACAGCATCTACATGGCAATACATACAGCAGTTTATTTCAGCTTTGTCATCAAAACTTCGCTTTAGCAAATATTTTTTTTTATATCTATGTGTTGTAATATGTTTCATTGTCAAAATGATGGCTCAATAACGAAGAAATTTCAAACAGAAACATTTTTACGTCTAGAGAAGAGAGCTACTTTTAGGTCCATCAATTAACATCTATGAGAAGTAGTGTAAAAACACAAGTCAAATGTGGAAAAACTTTGTCACGTAGGTAAAACCGCATTTAAAATTTTGTTTTAAATATATTGCAGTAATCTCTTACAATTATAACCTATCACAATCGACAAAATTGTTGATAACGTAAATGAGTATCTCAGTAGCTTAACTCATTACATTCAAACCCCATTAAAATATACAAAGACTAATCTCAAATCTTTATTCGCAATCTTGTTTTATTCAATCTACTAAGTAGAAGTTACGAGACTCAATCAGCGGACTGTCTGGAGTTCACCGGTTTAACCTGGTTAAAGCTGAGGCACGAAATCGAGACGCGCGGCAGACGAATTATAAATTCATTAGTAAAACAAAGTGCCAGAATTATCAATATTTTGACAATTAAATACCAATGAAATAACTTTAGTGATTATAACGTAAAAACAGACAAAGTATGTTGACCGGTCAACTTAATCATTTATTCAGCTATTTCAATCTTAAAATATCATATTTAATCTATAAATATAAAAAATTAATTAGTTTATATAATAAGTAATGAACAAGCGGGAACAGGAGATAAATATGTCAGTTAAGTATTCACTTGGTACTTTAAATAATTATTATCAGTATTTATCAAGTGTTCCCTTTATATTGTTCCATAGCATACCATAGAATAATAGAATTTATGAAAACTATCTCATAAATTTAATGATTTATTATCCAAGTTTAAATAAGTCATTTGCCATTTAATATGACATAATTTGAATTACACATCTAAATGTTTAAAATCTTAAGAAGTGCGATTGAATAGTCGGTACCGAACGCTGCCGAGCCGCGAACTTAAGCGTCAAATACTCGTGGCCGAGACTTCGTGTTATCCCAGACGCATTACACACAACATACCTATTAGGGATTGTGCAAAGCAACGACCTGTCGATCTACAGGTCATCTTTTGAGGTTAGTTTTTGTGTTAGAATACTAATACACCGCTATATTAATTTTTAATCAGAAAAAAAGTGTGAAATTTCATGTTAGCTATTTATGATGACACAGGGAGAAATATATATTTTGAGAGGTAATTACATAATCTTAAAGTTTCTATAGGGGTTTCGAATTTGAAAAGTGATATTTATTTATATTGCATAAGCGAACGGACGTGACAAATGCAAGTTTTTGTATATTATGACATGACATTAACGATTGCTGAGGTTGTGGGAGAATTATAATTATACAGAGGTGTATTTATTGTTAAATCTGTATTTTGATTTCTGACGAACAAAAGAGTATTTATTTACACCAAAGGTCGACCCCCGTCTGCGCAGGCTTGTATTCTCATTGGAACAATGTTTGTCACGGTACTAGGTATTGTTCTGCTACCTCCCAAAAACAATGCACATGTAAAAAACGGCTTGTAAACTTCTAAAACATTATGAATTTGGGCAGACATCTTTTGTGTTGTTACGGCGACGTTACGCGAAAGGGTTTCCAAATTGTCTGAACGTTCGTTTGTCATTATATTGTAGCACTAAACAAAGTTAGATTTATGGCTTTTTCCGTTAAAGATTTGTGAAGGTTGTGTAACTTTTTCGGTTTAAAGCTCTGACACCCGTTATTTGTTGTGTGTTACCGATTTCGATAAGCTAAGTTCTATGTTCAAAATTCGACAGATTCAATTTAATATGATTTTTAGGGTTCCGTAGTCATATTTTTCCCCGTGTTGGTCCTGGCTCCATTGTAGAATAGACCATGTGCCTTTCTGTGCCAGGCAGCTCGTAAAAGGCGAGCATAGGCCTACCGTAACTAACACCGTGACATCTAACTAGGTGGTAGAGTTTCGCAGCGACTCATCCGGATTGGTACCACCGCCTTACCTTTTCCTGCCGCCATAACGTCATGACGTGTTCCGATTCGGAGGGTAATGTAGCCGGTAAACTTACTTTTGCTCGAGGCCTAACATCCCAGCCTCTGGTTAGCAACGCACCATTACCACCTTTGGTGTCTCTAGGCGGTGGGAATTTTTTACCAACAGGAAATCCGTCTGCTTGCTTTCCAATGTCATAAAAAAAATATAGCAAAGAAGTCGATTTGTCTGTCCCTCCGTATATCACAGCCAATTTAATCTTAAAACAATTAAGTCGAAACAGTTTAATCTTAATAGGTACATGTAATCTATGACACGTGTTATGATTTTTGTAAAAAAAAATGTACATAAAAATACCACACACTGGATGTAATTGAGAAGTGATGAGGACATCGATTAACATACGTAAAAAAATTAAAATCGATCATATATTCATCACTTTTTGAACTCGCACTAACTTTAGAAACACTTTTTATTTGCAAGGGTGTATTTACGATGTGGCTCCCATTGCCAAAAAAAAACTGGATATGATGATGGAATCTCGGTGGAATGGATGAAAATATTTTTTGTCTACTTAGGTCTTATACGATATCATTTTTGAAATCAAAGTCGGTTCTACTGCGCTTACATTGTTGATCACTGCTTGCGAATAGATTAAGAGACTAAATCTTAATTACAAAATAAAAAAAATAAAATATATTTCAATCGATATCTGTACAAAAAATAAAAAAACAATTCCTAATCTGTTATCTTTAAAATATTACAGTTTCATGCACGTAAATGAATTCATTACACCTATTTATAACAATACGAGTATAACATAAACAGAAGAGAGAACAACAGAAAATACACGTAATTTACTGTTGTAATGGCGGCGGAGACAAGCGACTGCTCAACAACAGTAAGACAAACGGCTTATAAGGAAATTGTACACGAACGAATCGGTAGCGGAGCACTCCCAAGAATATTAAGCTAGAGGAGGTAGTTAACTACTTAAGTGGAAAAACAGATATGGCTCTTCCGTTATTACGTAATAAACGTAAACGATATCGCTATTTGGTTTACTCCTAAACTTCTTACCGGCGAAGACCAAAACTAAAAACTTTTGATCCTCATTTAAAAGCTAGTTGTATTTATTTTCTGAGCTACGGATCGGTGCGCATGGGGTTTGGAATATAACTGTATTAATATCAGGACCGAATGCTATGAGTATATGAAAACATTATATAATATGACACTATAAGAAAACTTTATAATTTAATAAATATATGCGTTTCGCAAATTCAAAAATGATAAATAAGAAACCATCTAATACTACCAGTTTGTCTTACAGACAGACGTTGCCCTGTATTTACTAAGAACATTGATTTTTTTCAAACTAATATCATACGACTTTTCGAATGGACAACAAATTCGGCACTTAATAGACGATAAAAATGACTGCTAGCTATTGGGCTGGAGATCATAGCATACGCTCGTTTTCGGAGACCAAGCAAATGATATCCATATATTATATGTAATAAAAAAAAAACTCTGAAGTACGTATCCCGGCAAGACACGCATTGTCAGAAACGATAATCAATATGAAGATAGGAGTGTTTCATGTATTTCAAAACCAACAGGTGTCGAACCAGTTACAGTCGCAGTGTATCTGATGTTAATGAATGCAATTTATGATGCCATGAGACAATGCGACGATAAATCTGAAGATACGATCTCGTATATGTGCGCACGCGCACCGCCCGCTCTCGTAATCGTTTTGTTTACTCTGTGCTGTTGACAAATATTACTATTACTGATTTATTACATAACACGTTTTATTAATGTATTAATAAGAAAGCACGTACGCCTATAATTTTTTATCACTTTATTTTTTAAGCTGTAGCAAACGGACAGTCGACTCCTGCTTCTCGGGCAAGTTTACTGTCTTTCTCACTTTTCTAATGCCACGTATTATAGTGGCCTGAACCAGTAACCGGCTAGCTACGTCAGCTACGTGCTAAGCTTATGTTTATACTCAATAAAATCAATGGGTATCGAAGTAAAAAATTGTCGCTCCAAGAAACGCTGACTAGAAACTGTGAAACAATGCATCTCCATTAATCAATCAATAATTAAGAAAACCGGACTAACTCCAAATCCTACAATAAAACAATCAAAGCTAACATTTCCAACCAATAAAAACATACAGATATATTGTATACATACCACAAGTAAATTCTCGACCTAGAAGAACGTCTCCACACTCAATAAGATGTTGAAGCAAAGTTAGCCGATTCTGGTATCCAAAATCCGACGTGAGAAAACCCAACATTGTCACATGATAGCACTGACACACAAACACAAACAAATTTCACATACGTTTATGGAATTTTGACACAATTATTTAACATTATTTAAAAAAATGGATTTAAAATCAATACATAATGTCATCTGTTTTTTTTATTAGTGGGACAATTTGTTTGAATAAAAATCCAATGTGGTTATTTCAAAATCAACAAAACATAATTATGTTCTAAAAAAATTTTGAAGTCGACAATTCAATTCGTAATACATATTTCATTTTGTTTAATTCAAACGTTGATAATCACTTAAAACTTAAAAAGCAAACAATTTTACAGTAAATCTAGTCAACAAAGTTTTAAATCGACACACTAGGTACTAGTAACTTGAACTGGGAATACTTTGGCGTGAAAAGTTTTTAATATACATTGAAGAAGAAATTTAGTGAACCAGAGTTGTATACCAAAAATTTTAACTATTTAAGAAGTAAAATTTAACTAAATTGTTTTAAAAATGGATGCACTAAACAATAAAGAAAGTTCAGTTGGCGCGAAGTTAGAACAGATGCGCGTACGCCGAACTCCGGACGCAACTGCGTCTTCCGAAAGCTATTAAAAACGGACAGGTGGTGACAAAGAACCCTACTTCCCCTCAGTTTTGAAGACGTTAGACTAGTCACGCGATTTGCTGCCCGATTTACATTTACATTGGGTTTATATAAAAAAAATATTTATTTCTTTATAATTAAAGCGCTTCATATTAAAGCGCTTTCGAACTAAGTTTGAAATTTTTATCTGTTGGATTGCACATAAAAAGAAATCGACTACACTAATTTTGATTGACTTTGGTATTGATTCAATTTAAAATTGAAGTTATAATACAAGCAGAGCAAAGAGCAACGACGTTGTCAGTCGAAGAAGCTGTTTACGACCGTAACGACGCGACGTAAGTGCTTACAAGGTTTGCATCTGTTGCTTTTGAAGAGGCTAGAAACCCAGAATAGTCACATAATTGGTATTTAAAAAATTAAGAGGCTATGCCTAGGAGTTTAATTGATTTCATTAGGCCAACCGCATGCATTTATTTTAACTTATAATTGATATTACTCTTTAAAGACTTTAGCATTAGTAAAAACTTTCCTACAAGGTGACTCGTACCTTGTATTGACTATGAACAATTTGCAATAACTTTTTATCACGACAAAACTCTATACCCGTGAAGTTGAGGGTTATTAAAATCGATGGGAACAAGCTTCGCAAGTGCACGTACACTGTACCGCCCAAGAGGTGATACAGTTTACGACATGGAGGTCGTCTGGCGCGATGTTTATAGTGCATCATATGTCGACTGCCGTACATAGGTCGGCACGCCCCGTGCCCGTCGCTATTATTACACCCATCCAAACGAGGGGATGAATGGTGGCTTGATTATTCGCAAATCAACATGTTTGCGTTTCATCGATTTTCGAGACGCCGACTTTGTATGTACTCCAAAAAGCCAGACAGAAGTCGTTAAAATTTCCAACATGTTGACATTGAGTCGTCTCACGTGTTTTTATTTTCACTAAGTACTAGAAACACAATTTTGAATACTTTGAACCACCTTGATTTTACAAAGGATGACTTAATAACAGAGGCAAACGTTAATTCTAATGTAATTGACTTTAATTAAGTCAACTTAATTAAAATTAAAGTTATAATTGATAATCACGATTAGGTTGATAAAAAAAAGAAGTGTCGAAGAAACGTCGCTTCGTAGCAACGCACGCGAGTGTACTGACCGCACGCGTCTTTCGGACGTACATTCTCAATGCACTATTAGGTATGCAACGTTGGAATAGTAGGGATCGGGCTGAGCGACGTTTCATTACGGAGGGTAGTTGAGTACATACTGGACTGAAAGGGAGACTTGGTTAGAGAGATTTTACTGCAGATTATGAGGCAAATACTTCGTTGAAAATTATTATTAGATAGATATATAATAGTTTATTTATTTCAAATCTGTAATTTGTTTTTAGACATTTAACATAGTGGTTTAAAAGGGTGATGTCAGAATTTTATATAAAGTTTTTCAATATTATTATTTATAGATAAATACTAAAATTACATTAATGTGTAAGTAAATAACGAAAACGTTTTATCTGAATTAAGTACGAAGCGTTTTGTAAAATTTTACCTTTAATAACAAAAAAAACATGTAATATTATATTACTAAAACATATATACTTAGTAATTCTGGTAGGTTATGACAATTTCTAAAAGAAATACACAACGATTTGTTCACTGCATAAGTAAAATTATTTAAAAAAAACCTTAGATCGTTTAAGAAAACACATAGAAGTGAATTAAAACCTTATGAAAAAATATGTCCCAGTCTTATACGTAATAAATAAAGGCAGTTTAGGAAAGGCTTCAACAACATCGAAAGAAAAATAGCAAATGTATAACTTGTAAAGCTAAGATATCTCATATTTTATTTAAATTTCTCAAGTCGATGCTAGCAATTTTATGACAGGTATAATGCCTTTATTTCTAACCTTTTATCCTTTCATAGATTTGCCTAAGATTGTCTGCTCAAATGTTCTATTAGCTTGTGTTGGCGCAAATCACATCTTAATATATATAAATTAATCGTCACGTTGTTTGTCCGCGATGGACTCCTAAACTACTTAACCGATTCCAATCAAATTTAGCAGTCCGTATGCAGTTTGACCTAACTTGAAAGATATGACAGCTTACATCTCAATTTATCACGGGCGAAGCCGCGGGTAGCAGCTAGTTTTAATTTTTCGAAAAACCATATTTTAATCGAGTGTTTTTTTAAGTATTGCATGGTAAACAAACGTGGAGATTTCTTCACTTCTGATAGAAATTAGTCTAATCGGAGCATATACGAGGGGTGTTCCTTAAGTAATGACAATCAAGAAAGGACTCAATGAATACAATAAAAACAAACATATATTTTTCCACCTTTTGTCTAAGAGACATAGTGCCATCTCTAAACTTGGAATTCCTCTAGACAAAATCTTGATCTAGACTCACAAAAAAATTACCAACTGCTGTTCCACTTTCTTAGCAGTTTAAACTCCTTGGTCCAGAGTGCAACTGTGGAATATGGAAAAGAATCCCCTCATGTTTCCACCAAGTCGCAACATTTTATTCAAGAACAGGTATTTGATGGCAGCTCTAACTTATCTTTTTCAATTTTGAGATTCACTCCAAATCCATCCGAATCCGAGTTTGAATCCAAATGAATGTAGCTCCCAGAAATCGTTGTCTATTTAAGTGATTTTTTTTCTAAATTAGTTGGTACTTAAGAGAGTAGAGAACATTTAATTTGTTTTTTGTGTGTACTAGAAATAACCGATTATCATTACGTTTGGGTTACCCGTCGTAAATGTAAGCCCGAGCTACACATATTACCTACTGGATCAAAGGCGATCTTGATTTCCATTGTTCACAACAGTCACAATTGTATGATAACTATTGTTGACAACGCAAATATTAATGTTATCTCTCTCTTTCTTATTTTCGATCCGTTAAAAAAATATATTTTCCTACACTTCGTTGGTACCGATTTTAAGTTTTGTGAATGCTTGTTAATCATCTATAGCCTTCTCTAAAATCACTATCAATAAGTCCTTTTGACGCATTTCTTAAAATATAGATAGGCGTTTGAATATTTGGCAGTCATATATCGATTCTTAATTCACTTTTATTGAAAATGAAATCGGAAAGCAGATGGATTTTCTGATGATAAGAAATAGACGACATTAAAAGTTGCGAATGGCGCATAGTAAACTTAAGTATTACTATTATTATTACTAGTATTGTTAAAAATATTAGGTATTGATTAGTAAATATGAAACATTCATCTTAACATTATTAATATACATATCGCCATATTGCACTCGGCACGCCGTCGCCGTTCCTACATCTATTTCCGTAACATTCAAGAAGCGATCCCGTAGCTATTTTATCCCGTTTACAAACATCCTCAATATCTGAGATGGCTGATGTCTTGTCCTAATTTGTTTCTCGATTCGTTTCACGAATGTAATAATCCCATTTTTACGGATCAAAACATGTCTAGTTACTACTGTTATATGTAGTACCAACTAGATTATCTGCTTTTTATTACTTTGGGCTGTTTTAATTAAAACGGCGTGTATTTTTCTTGTGTTAGTTCAGAGGATATTCTGGCTAGAGTAAATTTTAGTTTCTTACTAATAAATTATAATATATTCATACTCTTTAAAATTTAAAGCTAAAATGGATAGCCGCTTTACTTAATTACAGGTCCTAGAGAGCAGGCGGTTTATTGAATGGTGCTAACCAGTCGGCACCTGTTGAGCACCTGTCTCGCAGGTAATTCCCTCACACGCTCACTACTCGTCACGTGCTGAGAAAGACGTCGTTTTAAACTCACTTTCAACTGGCCTCAAGCATATACTGTCGAAATCAAACTGTTAAAAGTAACTTTGATTTAATTCGTTAAGTAATTCCCGATTTTTATAGTTTAAATGATTTTTTTGTTTTACATTGTTAACTATCACCCATAGACGAGCACGCAATTTGCTTTCTCTGGTGTAATTCAAACAGAGACATTTATGTATTTCGTGTAACGAAAGAAATAGAAGTACCTCGCTTCCCCTCGTACGTATACAATACGGAAAAGTGACGTAGTACATCGGTTGTGTAACAACTGTATACATTGTTGTGTGGATTTCATTCCGTAGGAGTATGGAAGCGCCCCTCATCCGCCGTTTAGAAGGGGCTAATGCAAGGTCAGTTCAAACTTCCCGAATATTGCACTGGATTGTATTGATTTTGTTTAATGAATTAGGTTGGTTGACGAAAATTGTAATGTTGAATATACCAACATGCTTCACTACTTTTTTAACGTTAGGATGTAACGGCCCAATTACCTTTTACCTAGTGAAATAAAATTTTTATACTGACTGATTCCAATAATTTAGTTAGATAAGGCAGTGAAGATCCTGAAAACGCTGTTGCCGCTTTATATTTTTCTGCAACCATAATGTCGGTGGTCGCTATTCTAGTCAAAAGGTTATGTTAGTCGGAAAGCTGGTAATATGTTTACGTTAACCTCAGGCTGGCAATGCATTATTGAGACATTTCTAGGTACTAACAAATCGAAATTATTATATCACAAAGTGTGATGGTGTCCTCACATCCCACACCGTAAGATGTGAAATCAAGATTAAGTATAATAATATATTAAGTTTAAATACAAAAACTAAATACAATTAAATACGCTAATGATAAGCAGTTAAGGTTCGTTTTGATCATTGTTGGGTCGGAGGACTCCGCTAAATTATTAGCGATAATTAGCACGTTCATGGGTTGGACTAAAAGTGGCACCGTGATGCTTTGACCAAGTACTGGGTTACTGGACACCGGTACACAACGCTAAATCTTTTTATCACGCCACGCTGAAGATAACTGTGATTAAAAACATTGTATAACAACGGCTTTTAAAAACAAGCGCAATAATAAATTTCGGTCCGTGAGAAAAATACCATAACAGCTGATAATTGATAGCTCGTCACATTAGCCTGATTTATATTGCTTAAAAACCGCCCTGGCGTCAATACTTACCGTTGTCGTGTTCCGGATTAGAAAACAATGTAGCAAGTAAGCTAGGTAACACATAAGTCATAACGTTCTAGAGGGCAATGTAACCGGCACATCCCATAAGTACTGCATGATTCTTAACATCTTAGGCTAAGCCTGGGAACACACCATTACTATCTTGGGTGTATGAAGAATTTCACGAAAACCCACTGTTTCGTTTTTTCGCTTTCCAATACTAAAAAATATCTAGTGAAGTGATAGTTCAAAACTTAAAAGCCACCGCGGGGCAGCTGCTGGGTGCTGAGTTCAATGTGAAAGTTGAGAGTCCTCACAAATGGCTTACCTGCTAAGTATAACGCTAAAACCAAGATTCCAATCTTGACAAAATTTAAATGGAACCAATCGGGGAAGCGTCTTCGTCCAAACAAAACAAATAAAAAGTATAATTATACCAAGTTTCATCGAAATCGAAAAGTTAGTTTTCACGTGATGCCTGAACATGACATACAGACAGACAAAATTTTTTTTAATCACATATTTGGATTTGGTATCGATGCAGTAATGCCCCCTGCTATTTATTTTTTTCAATATTTTCAATGTACAGAATTGACCCTTCTACAGTTTTCTTATATGTATAGATAACAAATACCATAAAGTACATATATTAATCCATCCCTTTTTTTGGAAGTCAGTTAAAGAGTTCAAACAACCAACGAAACGGATTAATCAGTAAAATTCATGCCATCGATCTGTTAGTAACAGTTATCCAAACCATGAGAAAACTGGATCCCCATGAACACCACTTACACAAAATAGTACCGATCACAGAACCCATAAGGTTAATATTCATTCAGTGTACAACTGAGTAGATATGATGGGGTGAAAACGATATCAGCTGTTCAAATGGAAACGGAACATGTCCCGTTGTCTTAGGGTTGAAATCGGAGCGAGGCAAAATGTAAGATGTAGGACAATATTCGATGGGGATGACAGGGTGGAGTTTAGTGACGAGATGAAGTTTTTCAACGTCGACTTCAACCATCATACAAAACGTTGAACGATACTGTGAAAATATTTCCATTTGTAACAGATCAATTTTCTAAAACCTTAAGGATCTAATTGGCTACAATTAACCACAATCTAAAATTAAACACAATCTACAATTAAACACAATCTGCCTTACTACAAAAAAAAGTTAGAACCCTTATTTACCTAAATGCTGCCCAAAATTTAAATCCAATCAATAACCTATCATACGGGGACTACGTGCCAGCATGGTATTGGTTGCGAATAAAACTTTAGACACATGTGTGTTAAAAATTGATTTTTTTTTATATATTTTCCTTTTCAAAATATCGATATCCCGGGGCGCCGATGTTATTTCATCACTTATTTTGCGTCCTTGCAGAGGGGAGTCGTCTTTCATATTGGGGCTTAGCGGGGTTAAACAAAGCGAAACGCTTAGATTTGGAATTGCTACAGGAGCTTGCAGGAGGCCGGCCTCAATATGCACAGCTCTGTACAAACAGCTGTGCTCACTAGATTCACATATATGAAAAATATTTGCTTTGTCTTCGGTTTGTTATTGGTGTATCAATTTGAATGTAATAGTGTAGTGAAGGCAATATACGTAGAACCTATTTACTGGTTACAATGTTCACAAATGTCGATAATTTAAATTTTAGTATATTTGGTATATAATGGAGTATTTAATATGTACATACATTGCAAGCAACATTTCGAAAGGCTGAATAAATTGTGGTAAGCTTTTTATTGATAGATGGAAGAGGTTACAGAGAGAATTGCCTACTATTTATCCAAAAATTTGAAAGGGATCGCGGTTTATTTAAAAAAAAAACGCAACTTGACCATCAACCCAGTCGCAGCACAATCATAATATATTATATTATGATGGAAGATGTTCCGTTTTAGGGGGGCTTACAGTTTCGTCACATGTTTTTTTTCAGTTTTAAGTAAAATAAGAGTGTTTGCCACATACATACGGAATTCCTTTACGAAAAATGTTGAAATAACAAAACTCCGAATACACGTGGCGGGCCTTGTCATACCAAGCAATATGGTCGAGATATCCCCACACCGAAGAGTCTGTATAAAATATCAGAGACAGAACAACATTCTATACTATATGACAGTTTGTTTCGAAAGTGTCGTAAAACCATGTTTTTGACAGGGCAATTTCATACTAACTAACCCGTCAATCCCCACCGCAACCATAGGCACAAAAAACATTTCTCTTTCCTCGTAAAAGGATATTGTTTTGTACCACACGTCTGTTAGTCTATGCTATTCAAATGACATAATATCTATCACATTTCTTTTTATTTTCAAGCATACTTGTTTTGTTATGGTAATAATTCAAATGCAATGAAACAGCAAAATAAATAAAAAGGTGTGTGTGCCATTCACACACGATAGAAGTGAAACTTCAGTAAATCGACAAAAGAATGAGATGAATATATATTTGTATCTCTTACCTGCAAAAGAGTGAGATGAATATATATTTGTGTCTCTTGAGGCGGTAACAGTCTTATTCATAAAAACATAGACTAAAGTAAGAGTAAATTTCACTTCACGCCCATATCATTGATATACATAGAGATAATAACTCAAATGATCAAACTGGTATTGTTGTGTTTTTTACACTATGATACAGAATATGTTAGTCTAAACCTTGGGGTACTTTAGTCTACATGTAATAATGAGACGGCAAAGGTGGTGACGGTGAATCGCCAACCTGAGTATAGGTGTCGCAAAACTTTTGGGGTGCCCTTATTTAACGAGTATTCTACATTCTAAACAAAATGCCTTAACGAATGGGTTCCCACCTGTACATCTACATGTAACATGGTACAAAAACCATACGTTGATAGATATACGATTAATTTGAATGTGTGTTTCCTGTGGTCGGCTTCCGCGACGGTGACGGTGACGTTGTCGGCACTCTCCCGTCATCACGAATTGATAAAATTCCAAAGTACTTTTTTTGCTGGTGACATGTTGGAAGACAGACAGACCGATTTTGTGAAGTAAAAAAGGTGGCAAATCTTGAGTCTGGGGTGATAAGTCAATGGGGAGATGGTAGCCAAATAGTACCATTACTGCGGCACTGTACCGGTACCGATACAGTTTAACACACACGAACATGGTGCCCAGCCGGGGAAGAAGAAAAGCTAGAGCTCGTCAGTGGAATCGGGAGCGCCCTGTCTCCTTACCCAGAACTACAAGAAGTGGGGTACCGGTGCTGTTGCATAATTTTGTAAAAAATTGATGCTTCAAAAAAATGACATTCATTGAGAAGTGGACGCAGCTGATGTGCAGATTCGGCGCTAAATGATATAAGCGGAGGAGAAGGCGGAAATTGCTATTCGCCACTATATTCTAACTATATTCCATAATGTGTTCTGCAGGCGGCAAGTTAGGATATCTTCTCGTTAATTGCACGATGGAAACCGAAATTAGGTGATCACATAGCATTTTGTAAACTGTTTTTTTTTCAGCAATCAGCAAATGCTAGATGGCTGTTATAGAGGGTTGTGGTAGAAAAAGAACCTGATCCCATAGTTTTCTCTTTCAACACAATGCGGAGGCACCTTTCAAAAGAAGCAGTTGACCTACATTGGTCGAGGCAGTTCGGAGCTAAAACAGAATAATTTTAGTGTTTTGATATCAATGATATAAATGATAATTTAGCTGTTTAACATAAATGTAATGTATAACGTATTCCATAATGTAAAATAACATTTCCATACATTGCCGTTATTTTTATCATAGCACTAACCTGTTATAACATCTCCAAAATATTATAATAAACATTATTGCAGTCACAAAATATACGGTAGATATATTGATCTTAAACTCATCATGAGTGAAAAAGGTTGATATTTCTAAAATCTTTACTCTACCCCTACTTTATTCATGATCAAAATATACGAAAGCCTAAACATATTCTGCTTGGAACTAGCAGCTGCCAAGATGGCGGCCATGTTGTAGGTAACGAGGACCGATGCAGAGAACCTCCACGCCGCATTACTTATGCACGGCACGCACGGAGACACTACGCAACCATTTAATAACCTTACGTATACGCAAGCTATACGGAACATTACGTATTATGCGCATAATTAGAGTGCATCAACGAAGCATATGCTCACAAATATTTAAGAAAAACGTTTGTCATAGACAGGACTTGATCTTGGTATAAGTTTTAATATATAAATAGGAGAGAAACTGTTATCTTCGCAGTCTAAAAGACAAAATAAATTGTTTGTATTTTTTTTTTTTTAAATCAACTTTTGAGGCGTTTTTGGTTAATAAAATAAAATTTAAACTAAACATATTTTTTTTTATTTTAGCACTTGCCCTGTGCTTGGGTTAAATTTCTATAAATTTTAAAGAAAGAAAAAAAAATTATTTCTTTAAAATTTATAGAAATTAAACTAAACATTCTATTTATTTAGTTATAAAGGGTCAAAAACAAATACTAACTTTAAAAGAAAGTTTGCTATTTCATCACGCTACAATGCGGTAAAATAAATACAGAACAATATTAAAAAAAATCTACGTTGCATAACTTTATTCCACATAACTACAAAATTAAAATTGTTCAATAGCCCCCGACAAACCTATCCGTAATGTAGATGTAGCTAGGATGTAACCATAGACATACACACAAACACACATACACATGCCTCTCTTTCCGTCGAGGTTTAAAAATAAGGTGTAACGCTTTATCAATTTTTTGGAAGACTTAGAGATGACTCAAAACTTCAGTGATTTGTTGGAATCATCAAAATGTGAATTTTCTGCAAGAAGCGAAAAAGTTGGTCTTATCTTTCACAGTGTAAGCCATTGAAGGAAAGGTTTCAACAGTGGTGGTAATGAGAACCGGCAGAAATTCCCTTCTACAACTATAGCTAGAGACCAGAAAGGCTTACTTCCTGATGGGTATGAGGACAGTTTGAAACCAATTCGAGAGATATGATTTAGCTGAACATTCCGCAGTGCGATCTTGCAACAAAGCAAGCAAACCTTGCATGATTTTGCGCTCTGGTTAAATGCTTTCTTTAGTGAATTGACATTTTAAGCACGTTAATTCCTGCCATGGATCCAGGTGAGACAGACCTGCTAATATTACATCAATGCAGACCATTCTAGTGTTACAGAGGTTAGCAGCCTAGCTATTAAAGCAGCTTACTTAAATTACGCAAGAGATGCCCCCCCCCCC
>NJDC01010475.1:0-15779 GCA_002245475.1 Calephelis virginiensis | reverse complement strand
CCTTATGATCAATGCTGTAAACTTCCTTTTTTAGCTAGACATTTAGAAATGTGAACATAATACTGCTTCAGCTGTTTTATTAATAAACATGGTCAAAGGATAGAGTAAAGTCAATATCATAAACTGTATCACAGTGTAATAAAGACTTTCATACCAGGTTGAACCTTAGAGTACTTAGTCCATGTTTATTAATAAGATTGAGTTTATGGTAATTCCAAACGGGGACAATAAAGTTAACATAAAAAATGTTCAGTTATTTTGATATGAAATTTTGCTTTTTAATAATGAGTGTAAACAAGTTTGTATTGAGCTAACGCACCTGCAAATAAAATATAGGAGGTCGAACATGGCACTAACACTAACATGGCGAACTAAGCAAATGTTTTAGATTTGGTTAAATATAACACTTTCAGTTGTGCTGTTGGCTTTTGATAATTGCAATTTCCCCACAGCTCCACCTACAGTACAAAAGACGGCGAAGCAGCGACGGTCGCGGTCTGCGGACAACAGTGCGCGATCGATAAAAACCGCAACGTTTACGCAGCGGAGGCGGTCGAGGTCTGTTTACCGTACACCCGCCTATAACAAAAATGCTGCTAACCTGTTCCCAGCTATAACGCCTAAGGTAAGTTTTAGGGTAGATTGGTTTACAGTGTTTACATAAACATTTAAAAATTAAAACTATTTTAAAATTACAAAAATTGAACTTGAAGCCCCAAGTATCAATTCATGCCTGTTGCTGGAGGTTGGGGTGCTAGGTGTGCTTGTTGGAATTCTCAATAATTAACAGCAGTAAAGCACCAAAAAACCGACTCCCAACTGTTTCATTGGGTACAATATCCGGCACGTAACTTGGCAAGGTGGAACAAAAAGTGATCACTTTTATTATTGGTCATTATTCTATGGTATATGGCCATCAGTTGTTATTAATCATGTAAATTTAGAAGAAAATTAAAGGCACAAAAAAAAAATTCGTGAACTTTATTAGGAGCTATAAATGAAATAAATGCATTAGAAAGTAAAAATTTATTAAAAAAATGTTGACCACTAAAAAGACCTAAATAATTGCTTCTCTGTATGTAATGGCTCTTGCCAACTTATTTGCCGGGGATGGTACTACATCTTGGTTTGATAATTCTTTTTTCGAAAAATGGCAGATGTACTACAATATAATATTGTATTTTTGAGTCAATAATGCATAAATTAATAAATTAAGCTTAACCCAAAAACACTTTGTCGGATCAAGACAAAACTAATACGGGAATATCTTGGAGTCATGACTTACTATCAAAAATGGATGGCTAATAGCCGAGTAATTGCTTAAAAAATATGGTCAGTTTAAAAACCTCTCTTTTTTCAAGTCGGTTTTTTATAATGTTAGAAGGCAAACAAGCAGACGGATTTTTTGATGGCAAGAAATGCCATCTAGAGACACCAAAGGTGGTAATGGTATTTTGTCAGCCTGAAGCCAGGATGTAACGCCTGGAGTACCACATAGTCAGATATCACGGTGCTAGTTACAGTTAGACTATGTTCGCCTTTTACGAGTTCCCAGGCAGGAAAGCAGATAGTCTATACTGTGGTAAAAGAGTCCGGACCAGCAAGGTTACAAAATCTCTAATTCACAAATACATACATTCATGTCTTAACGCCAAATCCTATACTAGGTAGGCAGAGCGTATCGAATATCAAACCTCTCGATCCTTGCCGACCTGCGCCCGGCTTTATCCACATTCATTATTCGTTTCGTACAAAAACACCGTTTCTCTTGGCACCTATCTCTGATTCGCCATTATTTAAATTCGATTTTAGAAACGAAACACGAAACAAACATTGCGCCGAACTTTAAGTTGTCAGGTTCCTCGTTGGGTGCTGGAATTGATGTGTTTGTGTCTCCGCAGGTGACCCCGCACACCCCCCTCACGGTGCTCCGCCAGCCCCGCCAGGGGGAGATGGTGGTCTCCATGTCCGGCTCGCCCGTCATGGTGCCCGCCTGCTACGCGTGAGTATACACACACACACACACACACACACACACAGTGCTCATTTAGGTACACTCACAGAACTCATTTTAAGTGATTGCTATCTTTTTTAAACGAAAGCAATAAATTCAAATTAAATTAAGTTAAATTAACGACTTTTCCACAGACATTTAATGTATTACTCGATAAACTTGAATTAAAACAACTGCTATAGCAAATGTCTCGACTAATTATACATGACGTGTAAAATGTTCCATCTTTTTTCTTTTTGTTTCATTTGAAAGAGATAGCGTGCATCTAAAATAAGTTTAGTTTGTGAAGAGTAGAATCACCATCAGGATTTAAAATCGATGGCCTAACTTTTTTCGTTTGTACCTCAATAGAATAGAATAGAACAATAATACCTAGAAATTCATAAGATCCTCCGGGAAACAATGCATGATATTGTCTGAGTGGGGGAAAATCCTGGTCTAGATTCCCCTACAGGCTTTCCACTCAAACCGACGTTGGAGGTACCAAGAAATGGTCTTGGAGCCCAAAACTTAACTTTGAAGAATTTTTACACTTTAAGGGACTGTACCTCAACTCTATAATGTTTGAGTAGGTAGAAACCTTCGAAATTGAGTGAAATACTTTAAGGGAGACCTAGACTAGTGTTGCCATCTACATACATGTATATGATTTGAAACAGCTGATCGCTTCACCAGCCATTGTTAGCCAACAAGACTTATATACAGAAATTATGTAATTATATAGTACGAGGGTGGATCCAAAAGTTCTAAGCCCGACCAAGAAAATGAAAGAAAAGTGGGTCTAAATTTATTTTTAGTTTTCGACATAGTCACCATCCCAAAAAACAGAAGCCATGACTTTGTTAGTCGACAAAACGACCTTAACCTTTTCGGTGTAGGAGAGTCTGATTTTTTCCACTGTTTGGATTGTTGCTTTGCTTCAGGAGTATGGTGGTGTACCCACCTTTCATCCATGGTAACAAATCTAGAAAAAAAGTCCTCAGGATCAGTCTCAAAAAGTTCCAAACAGTCTAGCGAAATTGTGTAGCGAACTCGTTTTTGTTCAGCTGAAAGCAACCTCGGGACCCAGTGAGCAGAAACTTTATGGAACCCCAACTCCTCCGTTATTATGTGTTGCACCCGGCCATAACTAATGTTTGTTATCTCAGCTATCTTACCAATGGTCAAACGTCGGTCACCCAGTACGAGATCACAAATTTTATCGATGTTTTCTTTCGTGGTAGAGGATGTAGGCCTTCCACTCCTAGGATCATCTTTAATGCTCTCACGACCGCGCTTAAACTCAGCTACCCACTTCTTGAGACTGGAATACGATGGAGCAGACTCCCCCAAAGTGCTCACCGTATCTTAATGGATGTCTTTTGGTGATAGGCCTTTTTATTGAGGTACTCAATGACTGCACGGTGTTCAATTTTATCCATTATTGAAAATAGTGTCAGATTGCTTCAAACAAATAATCACAGAAAATTTATATTGTGCAGTATCGGAATGAAACTGCGCACAATAAATCAATATGACACATACTAACAAATGACGGTAGATTTTAAAAAGATGTCATAGCTCCATGTAGGTTAGGCCACGAACTTTTGGATCCACCCTCGTAGATCAAATTCACTAAACATCCTAACCCAGAAACAGACATATCACACGTTCCTTCAAAAATAGAGATTTTTCGATATTTCATCATAAATTGAATTAATAACATTGCCTTAATATGACATAGAACTTATTCTCATATATGCTTCATCAGTCGGGAATTGTATTTGTGCGTCGTGAATGATATGACATGCTCTCGAGTAAGTCTGCATACATGTCCGTCTGATCTCGCTGCTATACGCCAGAATACATAGCTAAAAAAGAAAAAAAAAATGTTTGCGAAATATGAGTTGTATAGCTAGTATAGCTAGCAAACATTACACAGTCCCATACCAGCGAGGTTCGGCGGACAGAAACTTCTAGTGAATTTCGCACTTTAGGTGTACAAGCTAATCTCTCCGTCTACGATGTGGTCAGTTTAATTGTTTCGATTAGTGGACAAAAAGCAAATTCAATATGTTTTTTTCACCCTCAGATTACAACCAGAAGAAAAAGCAAACTGCAACATCTTACTACGAGACGGTACTATGCTCTCCCTTCAACCCAAGCAACTGCGGCAGTCGCAAGCCTTCATACCATTCTCACTGATGGACAAGAATGTCATGAACCAGCTTAAGATCCTGCAAGAAAACCTGACCAAAGTTGTACGTTTGGGGGAAAAGTCCGGTCTTTCGTAACGGTTTTAGTAGTGTTCATTTAGGTTTTAATTGTAATAAATTGGTCTTTTGAGTCCGCTATTTTGGATTTTCATAACGGCGTGTTAGTACTATTGACTTAAGTATTAATTTTTGATTAATAATAGTCGATACGCCAAAGGCAATTATTATGTATATTTAAAAAAATCATTGGTGTTAATTAATCGATCTATCGTTCTTGTCCGTAAAGTCACTTGCATAATAATACAGTGTACTATTTAAATTATGCGCTTCGGCTTTACACTTTTTACTCTTTTTTCTTTAAATTGGTTGACCTAATCTAAATTTAAGCAAAATGATTAATTATGTAATAACAACTCTATATATCTTTAAAATACATTCGGACTTCCGAAACTTGATGAATATAGCAGAAGCGCGCATAATTTAAAAAGTACTACTGTACGTTGTTGTCAAAACTAAATCCGATCTGGAACAATCCTTACATAAACAAACATTCCGTACATAACAGAATAGTTTGTTATATTGTAGTATTTATTATAATCAATTGTACTGTCCTCTTTGTCATCATCTTTGTGTCGCCCATATTGGGTTTATGTCGTCACATGCAGCGTCCATTGTTTTATTTATTTGTAAGCATTGAAATAAATTCAATTGAGGCCTTCAGTAAATTTGATGATATTTATTTTTAATACGCATGTATTTCTTTTTTAAAAGCGCTGATATCTGTTATCTATTATACTAATAAAACTAAATGTATCTGCAGAAATTGTGACATTTGGTACTCAATACTCGGCCTACTACCAAGAGGCGCTTGGCGTGAAGGTATGTATATGTACATTACAATAATTGATGTAACCACAAAGTGAGTATTTTAATAGCATATGTAGGTATTCTTCAACTACACAAACAAATACTAAAATAAGAGTCTGACCCAGAAATACTGACATTTATTTACAATACACAAGTGCTTGTCCCCGTCGGGAATCGAACCCCCAACGTCTTCTGTTGCACGAATGTCCATTAACAAAACTTCGGCTGTTATTTCATCGCAGAAGTTAGTGGTCAATTGATAATGAAATGCTAGATTTTGTAAATTGTAGTATAGTATTTTAATTATGATTTGACAATAAAAATATTTTGCTAAACAATAGTGTTTTGTTGTGATCCTTTATATATAAAATACCTTATGAGCCTGTAAATAAAGTTAAACAACCATGTTAAGTTATGCCGACTCTATTCGTTTACAATGGAAAATAAATTAAAAAAATAAATAAAAGTGTACTATTTTTAACATTTTGAAGGAAATAAAAAAATAAATTCGGTTGCACAACATAGTAAAAAATATCACTGAACCTCTGGGAAAAAAATCCAGTAGTCCCATCATGGACCAACTTCAATGAAAACTCTGGGATTACATGAAAAAAAATTCAACGCTGGGGCAAGAACAACCCGTGACTGAAAAAATATCGTCACAGAGTGCATTCCAAAAATGGCGCGTACGCAACTACAAATCACAATATGACTATTTGGGCGATCATCCGATCCGCAGTGATTGGTTGAGATTTTTTCTACTTAACTTTTTACTATTAATAATTGAGACTGCATGTGTTGTTCGGTGTAACTTGTTAACGTGGTAGCTATATACCGTAAATGGTTAATCTATATGCAATGAAATGGTACTCCGAAATAATAAAAAGTAATTTAATTTTAGTATGTTCTAATAAAATTCTAGTAAAATCTAATAAAATAATATCAAAAGGAAAATGTTTGAGGAGTCTCAGATCAGTATCCGTGTTTAGCGAGAGTCTGCTCTACTTCTTTGACATATTTCTCCGAAATCTTCTGTTGGCGCATCGCAGCTACCTGAAACGGAAATTGGATGTAATGGCCTACAGGATGTAAGAAACTAGTGCATCCAATAACTAGATAAATATTGCCAAATATTAAATGACTGCCTAATAAAAGGACCACGGAGATAGATTTTAGTGTTTGGTGTATGTTTGTAACAAGCTTGACATCGTCCCGAGTAATTCTCATTTTTTTAGGTGAAAGCAATTTAATCCAAATATATTTCAAATATTTTTCCAATGAAGAGAATGAACATTTTAAACATGCCAGATTAGTCCGGACATTTCAATTCGTGATTTTTCAATCAACATTTTCCGATTAGGAGTAGGTATGTAGAAGTGTTATGAACAAACTTATCTAAAGTCATTAAACATGTTTTGTCTCTTTGTAGTAAGTGTGCAACGACTGTACAACAACGTACATACTCCTGCCGCAATAACGTCAATGCTTGCCGTTGAAGTATCTTACTCCGGTTAGGAAGGTAAGGTAGCCGGTAAACTTACTTTTGCTCGAAACCTAACATCCCAGCCTCAGGCTGACAACACACTACTACCACCTTTGGTGTTTTTAGGCGGCGGGAATTTCTTACCATCAGAAAATGGATCTGCTTGTTTGCCTTCAAATATTATAGAAAAAAAATCGTGACTACATGGTCAAGTTCTGTGTTAATTTAGCTTTAGGTAGTACCCACCCTAATAGTGTCGTTTGTTACTCGTATGATTCGTGATGCCTTGTCGTGTTTTTGTGTAGCGGTAAAGGAAGCAGCATGTACTTACTACCATTAGACAATCCGGCCGTTCGTTTACCAAGAATAATATTCCTGTCATAAGTTACCTTTTGTTTGATGACTTTCTTTTCGTACTTCTCCTGTTGGTCTTGTTCCATGCGTAGTGCTACTCCCTCATTGTGGATTTTCTCACGGAGCTCGGTCCTGGGCATGTTAAAAAGATAATGAATTTCTCGACAAAAACGATTATAATAATCCGTAAGTATAATTATTCGTAGTTTATCTAAAAGTAACGGGCCGATACTTATTGTTCCACAAACTAAAATACATGTTAATTAGTTGTAGCTACCGTAGTTATATATCAAGCTCGGTCTCTATTATCAAGGAATTGTAATCCGTCAGTAGGTATATCTTTTAGTTGTTTGCCTAAATGTGAGGAAGCGTTGCTCATAGTTACACAAAATGTTTAGAATTAACAGACGAGATCGAACGACCGCAGTTAGATTTTTTATTAGAATTTATACTTATTATATTCGGCACTTGGTGGAATTCCATTGCATATACACTGTTTTTGAGGTAAACGCTTGTACTTTTTCACTAAACACTTGATTTAATACTTTATGTTACGCTATAGCCAAACGGTTTTACTTTTTACAGCATCATCGGGACTTGATAACTAAAGATAAAAAATCTTTTAATTTAACGTTCAGTACTTATTGGTTGTGCTATTCTAGATTTATTGTTTTTTGTATGAATAGTAATTCATACAAAAAACTACCTACCTATAAATGACTACATTCTTGAATATAGGTACCGGACATTAGACTCTTACAGGTTACGATTCGTACAAAATACTACCGTCCGTAAGTGAAATTACTATTTTGGTTATAGGATCCAAGTATAAGATGGTTGAGCTCTGCGAATTTTCGGCTTGGTACCACCTCTTTACAGAAACTTGAGCTATTTGTAAAGCCATTTCGAAGAAAAAGAACAAACCTGGCTCGTTCCTTATCATTGATTTGCTTCATTATCTCCTGACGATGGCGTTCTACGCGTGCTTTGCGCTTGGCCTCCAACTTTAAAGACAGATTGCAAGATTATTCCAAAATTCTCCAATTCTGACCGTATCATTCTATTAGGGGAATAGTTATTGTTGTTAGTGATAAAAATTTAGCACTGATTAGATGCGGATTTTCAAAGAATTCTACGGATTGATTTCACCGCCTTACTGCTGCTGGCAACACTCCACAATGTCATGTTCCAGTTTCAATTACGCAAGAGGCTTAACAACCCAAATGAGCTTCCATCTATAGTAGTCTGTGACAACCCAACTTCAGGTTGGTAACGCATTCTTACTACCTTCGGTGTAAAACTACATGGGAGCGTGTAATGTCTACTTCTTCCCATCAAGAAATCCGTCTGCTTATTTATCAGCAAAAAATAAATATTCCGTTTCTATTACATACTTCACACTTCATAACGAAGGTATAAAAAAATAAGGTAACAAAAAACAATTGGAGTTGTGTACCAAATTACAATGACATGTCCGAGGTACCCTCACACGCGGGATACGTGTTGCACACGTTATGCATAACCAAATGTTAGTTATCTCTAAAACTCCTTCCAATTAATGTACGGATACGCGCGAAACACAACTTGATTGGCAAAAATATACCTCTTTTTCCTTCTGAAGGTATTCTTCGTTCTGCCGAGCCGCGTTGTTGAAGGACTGCTCATCTTTTGCTATTTCTCGGGCGATGTTTCGGTGTATATCTTGAATCTGTAAGTATTGTGCACTAATGTCGTAGCTCATTAAATCGGCATTAAGATTATTTACATTATTACACCTTTTTTCTAGATTTTAGTTTGCTCGTAAAATGCCAATGTTGGTTCCCAGCTCTTTTTAGTTTGTTATGGCTACTGAAATAAAGAGTTTGAAGCCATTCAGCTTGTATTAGAGACAGATATATATTTGTCATTACCGCCGTTATCGACATTAGGTGGAGACGGTTCTAAGACATTCGCGTAATTGATGCCACCATCATCTTATTGTCCTCTTTTCACTTGAAATAACAACGGCGAAACTGTCAGTAGCTTTTTGATAAGGAACTATCTGAGTTATCTGCGCTCTCAACGGAGTCGATTCTACAGTACGAAAATATCCTTGCTAGGTGATCTACATGCATTTCCTTATCTGCCAATAGTCTTAAGTGTACATAATAAGTAATTGAAGCTTAGACAATAAACAAAAGTTGTCAGCAACATATTATTTTCATAAGGAATTAGAAGAGAAATAAGTACTTGTTAAGAAATACACGTAGGCAGCAAAGGCAGCAGTATAAATCAACCTCCTGTGGCTAACTTGAGGCTTGGACATTAAGAATCTTGCATAAGTTTAACGGAGTAACAGACCCTACTCTCCAAAACGGAATTGAGAGCTACGAATGAAAGGAATAGGTAACCAATGCGGCTGAGTCGTCGAAGAGCTTTATCAACTAGTGCCAAGATCCTGACCTGGTGTACCCTGGCCTCATGCAATCTTGCCATGTCTCTATTCCTTTTGATTGCAGCGTCTCTCTCCTTCCGTCGGTACTCTCTTTCCACATCCTCTTGTATCTTCAGGTTTCGGATTCTTTCTAGCTCTTCTTTTAACTCTTGTTCAGCCTTAACAATGTTTACACACAATTTATTAAGATTCGCCTTGATTAATAGCAGTAGATATAGCAATACTAGGGATCATTGGTCACAGATTTTAGCTTATCGCCTTGTTTCATAAAGTCCAGGCAAGGTTTGGAACGCAAAGGCCAGACAAGCCAGCCAAAATCTGGCAAAGATAGGCTAAACAATCTCTATTTTATCTCAATGATATTTCTTTAGAAACCTGATTCTTTAGTAAGTTCTATAAAATAATTGAAACTTCGCTATTTTTTTAAAATTTACAGCATGCAACGAGAAAAATATATTTTACTAGCCTGCCTGCCTTCCTCTTCCGGCTTCGCTGGGATGGTATTTCTTTTTTTTTTCATAAATTGAGATATGATTTCATCTTTCAAGTTGGATCAAACTGCAAACGGTGTGCTAATTTGATTGAAACGGTAAAGTGGTTTAGGAGTCCATCGCGGACAAAAAACGTTTCTTTAAACGAATGTGACAAAACTTATATCAGATAAATCGCTGTGTACAATTAAAAAAATGTCATACTTTTTGTGCCTTCGCAATATGGTCGATGCCTTTCTGCTTGGCAGCCTTGATAGCCGCAGCCTCTGCTCTATTCTTGGCCTCTCGCTCTTGCTTTTGTTTCAAGAAACTAGATATGCGCATATCCAATATTCGTTCTTCTTCGTTCTGCAATTGCTTGTAGTATAGAAGTTCAGCGTTACCTAGAATATACATATCTTAAAGTTAGTTTCAAGGATCTATGTTGATTAATAACACGGTAACTGATTTTCGAGTTTGACTGACTGACACCTGAACTATTATCATTTATCACCGTAATCATAACTGGGTAACAGGAGAGCTTGATAGTGACTCAGCCGGATTTGTGCCAACGCTTTGCTTATTCCTGCCTTCTAACGCTTGTGGTTTCCACAGTCGTGTTACAATTTGGTGGGTAAGGTCCTCTGATTTGGCCTCCGATTTAATAAAATAAACCTTGATTGATCAATGATTATTTCTTAAAGTAGAAAGCAGAAAGTAGTGCTGTTTCCTTATCCCCTTGCAAGCTTCTTTAAGCTTAATAAAAATAATACTTACCGTCTTGTGACCTCATTGGTGGTAATTTTGTTGAGCACTGACTTCACTAGTTTAAGTTATCGCTATCTTCTTTTAAAGATAGTAATAGAAAGACACAAACACGTTTAGTTCTGTCAGAGAAGTTGTTTCTACAGCCTTTATCTACCTCTTAAAATGTTGATTAAAAACGTCACTAGTTGACATATCTGTACTAATCTGATATGTCTAAAGTGTTCCATCTCTTTTGCTTTTATTTCATTGGGAAAAGATGGCATACTTTTAAAATAAGTTTAGTTCCTACATAGTAATTGAGTATGGTGATGAATGGTAATAGGTAATGACATAATAAGAACAAAGAGCTGCCTGACAGGCACATAGTTGGCACTCTTATGGTATGGCTTATACCATCTCACCTTGATCCAAAATCTCTTTTAGCTTGGCGGCGCGTCCATGTTTTTCCTTCAACTTCTGTGCCTCGTCAATCTGCATAGCTATGTTTGCCTGGTTCACTCGGATGCTCTCCTCTTCTATTCTTTCTGCTTCCATCACCTGTTCAACACCATCTTAGTGTTTGTATTTCTTATACTAGTTTTCATTCAAATTTACAATTATCATGATCGTCAATCAAAGTGCTAATCATTGTTGATTTAATATATCACGTGTTGTATCGTCATTTAGAAGATACCAATGGCATTGAATCATTCTGAAAAAATTCAAAAATGCGAAATCTGGTTGTGATGTTCCTAATCTTATTATTTTCTTAGTAAATAGTGAGGACAGAAGAGACACCATGGCACCACCACCACCACGAGTTATCAACTTCGAGTTGTAAAAGTAATGGTACCTTAGCAACTTCGTGTGCTTTTATCTGCTCCTTGAGTGCTGTAAGGTTTTGAAGTCGGAGTTCATGGCGTCTTTCTTCCTCTGCAATTGCACGTTTCACTGCTGCTTGCCTATTCTCTTCCATGATGGCGTCCAATCTGACAACAATTATAGTTTTAGATATTGCTCGAGGTTTTGTCCGGAAATAATTACTTATTAACATTTTGCTTGTATTGATGAAGCTGCGGTATTTCACATTTTAGTAAAGTTTTCACTTTTGATTGCTCACCCGCCACCTTCCTTCTGTCTCCGCAGTGTCGACTGTTCCAGTAGGTCCGGGTAACTGGTATACATATGTGCGTAATATTTTTGATATCTATGGTGTGTATTGTGTGGTATTTGTCATTTATAAACCTGAACAAAGTACCTAAATGTATAATACTCCGCATCGCTCCATGCCTGCTCAGCTATGTAGGTTTTATAAAGTAGCGTACGTAGCTTGCATGATTATAAATGGTAAAAAAATGTAGTTACGAATTACTTAATTACCTACCTTCTCTCTTCTTCGTCTAGTTCCTTCTTAATAAGTTCCTTTTCAACGATCTGCGCATCCCGTATTGCGTGTGCTTTCGACGCCAGTATGATACGGTTGCACAACTTCGGGCCCTCCATGGCATCAGCCCGTAAAACTGAAAAATGTGTTAACACATTCAAAATATTACCAAATTGTGAGTTTACCAGAGATTTACGTCAGTCAGAGCCGGAATCCGCTATCTCAATCCATTCTACGTTTTACCTACGTACGTACGGTACGTACCTACTGTAACTTCCGCTCTTGGTGGCATCTTATAAATCATATTTACCAGACGGTACTATACACACAGGTGCAGTTGGTCGAAAGGGTTATGCAAGAAAATGTTAATATAGTATTACAAGACGTAATGCGAAATGAGTATATCCGCGGAACTTTTGGGTTGTGGCTATTGAAAACTAGGCTTTTAAGGTCTAAACGGATATAGCAATAACTGGGAGTGAAGGAAGACTGATATACAGAAGTACTTTCAGAAATACACACATCAAGGCGTTCAGCGCAAAACGCCTAGCCCGTCCGCGCCAGGATCAAATCCAAGTCACGCGGTTGGAGTGTGTACACAAGCCCCCGACTAACGAGACTGGTAAAATTACTAAACAAAATACCTACCTTATATGAAACAAATGTTTTGAGGTATTAACAAAATGTCTCTGGTCAAATAAGACTAATACTAGACTCCATCAATCCACTCCTAAAGTAAGCAAATCATGTGTTTATGGGTACCTATTATTTAACGATTAAAATAGTAATGAAATAAATTTATGAGTTTTCAAGATCCACATATGGAAGCTTCTATGCTCATCACGCATGGTTGTCCCTGTCGTGAAGCGAAACCGAGCTTCACGATATTTGGCAACTTATGAAATTCAATTTTTTAAATCCTGGTTTTTAAATATTTATACAAGTGTCGGTGTTTTGACATAAGTGTTTATAGTGCTACCAAAAGATGTGATGGGTCGCTGTATGCGATATTGAACGGTTGACGCTGATCTACCTACTCTCAGATCGTGACAGGGTGTGGGCCGCTTGGTCAGGTCCCTCGAGTTCAGGGTCCGCAGTCCCCGTGGCTACTTCTGCGCCGGGCTGGGGTTTCAGCTGCTCCTTCAACATTCTCTTTCTTTTCTCTGACTCCTTTGATGCCTTTCGTAATTCGGATTCACGAGCGCGCAGTGCTTCTAGCTGTTCCTCTTGAGATACAATCTGTAAATAACACAGTATGTTTAAAAATGTATGTTTAGTTACGGTAACGTGAAAATAATGGCAGAAGAGATTGACAAAACAGATATGCAATGCAGATGTGAATGGATGTAGGTTCCACAATTATATCGCACCGGTTTTATCCGAGGGTAATACCAAAGACAATATATTTACTAATCTCTGGTAATACCAAGTCTCCGAAAACCGTGTTTGAATAAAAATAATGAACGTGGAGAAAGCTAAAGGTTTGCAGAATTAGTGAAACCTGGCATTCGAAAAGTTTTGCATTCCCCAGCAGTAATTTGGCGCGATTTGTATGTATAAGTATTTCCAAGTTTTATTTTTTTCTGTATTTTTAGTGCACAGCTATATTTATTAACAATGTTATATCTGTCTTCTACGACGATCGAATTAAAAAAGTGAAGGAAGTGTTACTGCTACATTTTTTTTATTCTTGAGCTAGGGATGTGACGACCTGTTATAACGGACGAACTGATAAGTTTATAAAGATGAAGAAATATCTGTTACTACTTACTCAAATTTTACAAACGTCAGTGCCCGACAAAATATTATTCCAGCTAAAAGGATAAGGTGTCCGATAAATTTACTTAAGTAAGAGGCTTGTTACCATTAGTCCCATGTTGGGTACGTACCTTTAACATCTGACATTTATATCATGGCATAACATATACTTGCCATCATGAAATACGTTTGCATTATTGACATTCTTATATTACAAGATACAAAAACATACCCGCGCCTGTTTCTTCAACCTCTCATATTCAGATCGGTGCAACACAGCTGGATAGTAGTTGGTTTCTCGTTTCGGGATGAGCAGGGCCCTCCACCCACCTAGTTGTGGCACCAGGGCGTACTCGCGCTTCGGTACCTCGCATTTGTGGATAGGTCGCTTGTTTAACTTCAGCCGACAATCTGTTGGTCTGTAGCCAGATTATTATAATAATAATAATAGTAACCTGTTTTTTATGTTTATATTTTTAATATTTTTTTTTATACTAAATGTATAGACGTAGAAAATAAGAGGCATTGAAAATAAATGATAATCATAATAAATCATCTTTGTTTCACATAAACCTACAAGAGGCAATTGTGACGGGTCTATACTATAATAATAAATCTACCACCGGATCGGAACGCGGCCGCACACTGAGAAGATCCGGCAAGAAACTCAGCGGGCTTGTCTTTTTTTCTTAGTTTACAATATATTTACAATAATTTATGTAATGATACATTATATATTATAAGAGATTGGCATAAGGAGCAATTTATCCCAAGCAGTCTTATCTGTTAAATATTCAGCAATATTATAATAACCCTTTTGATTTAATTTACATTTAACACATTTCTTAAATTTATTAATTGGAAGTTCTTTCATATAATTGGGAAGTTTATTGTAGAACTGTATACATAGGCCCACGAAAGAATGGCTGACTTTGTGGGGACGAGACACATGCACAGCAAGATTATTTTTATTCCTTGTATTGACACTGTGTATATCACAAATTCTTTTAAATGAACTTGAATTTCTGTGAACATACATTAAATTTTCAAAGATATACTGGGATGCTAAAGTTAGAATTTTGATTTCTTTGAATTTTTCTCTCAGGGAAACTCTTGGGCCTAGGTTATTAATTGCCCTTATGGCTCTCTTTTGTAAAATAAATATAGTATTGACTTCGACAGAACTCCCCCAGAGAAGAATTCCATACGACATGATGCTGTGAAAATAACTAAAATAAACCATCCTAGCGGTTTCAACATCAGTTAATTGTCTCATTTTCTTAACAGCATACGCTGCTGAGCTTAATCTAATTGCAAGTTTATCAATGTGTGGGCCCCATTGCAATTTCTCATCAATTGTTATTCCTAAAAACGTAGTAGAATCTATGAGGTCCAACTTGTTCCCATTAAGTTGTACGTTGGTATTTACCTGCCTCACATTTGGCATTGAAAATTTAATACAATTAGTTTTTTTTTTTCATTCAAAAACACTCGACCGCTCAACACGTAATAAAAAACATGAAAAACTGTTTCCTATCACTTACGGCACGGTAACGTAATAATATGCATTAGTCTATTTTTATCTTAGCATCTTAGCATTTGCGCTGTGCATTTCTTTAAAATTTGTAGAAATATACTATCTTCATACAAACGGGCGAAAACGCGTTTATACGCGTCATATGTCTGGTATGCAATTGGTATTTACGTGGTACGAGGGTAGATCCAAAATGAAAGAAAAGTGGGTCTAAATTTATTTTTATTTTTCGACATAGTCTCCATCTAGCTCAACACACTTCTTCCACCTGACCTGCAACTTGTTTATCCCCTCGAAAAAAAAAGCTTCCGGAAGGTCGGCGAAATAGTCGTTTACTGCGACTATCACCTCATCTTTGGTCGAAAATTTCGAGCCACTCAAGTGTTTTTTTTTATTTGGAAATAAAAGATAATCCGAGGGGGCTAAATCCGGCGAATAAGGTGGGTGGGGCAGCAATTCGTAGCCACAATCATGGATTACAGGCATTGTTTCAACCGAAGTGTGAACACGTGCATTGTCTTGATGAAACAAAATTTTCT
>NJDC01010472.1:18941-36223 GCA_002245475.1 Calephelis virginiensis | reverse complement strand
ATCGCAGATGGGACAGTGCATCATATTCTGCACGAAGAATTGGGTATGAAAAAGATGTCGGCGCGATGGGTGCCGCGTTTGCTCACACCAGACAACAAGCGCAACCGTGAGACCAGATCGGCGACATGTTTGGTTTTGTGACCATCGATGAAACATGCTTTCACTGGTACACACCAGAGAACAAGGAACAGTAGAAACAGTGGACTTTACCTGGCGAACATGCTCCAAAGAAGGCGAATCTGTTCAATCGGCAGGAAAGGTGATGGCCAGTGTTTTTTGGGACTCACAAGGTGTGATTTACATCGATTACCTCCAGAAGGGTAAAAATATCACGGGGATCTACTATTCTGACTTATTGGGCAGATTCGACGACGATTTAAAAAAAATGGCCCCATTTGGCAAAAAAAAAAGTGCTGTTCCACCACGACAACGCGCCGGCTCACACCTCCGCCGTTGTCATGGCCAAATTGATCGAATTGCGCTACGAATTGCTGCCCCATCCACCGTATTCTCCAGAATTGGCTCCATGCGACTTTTTCTTGTTCCCAAATCTGAAAAAGTCATTCGCCGGCAAAAGATTTAGGTCGAATGATGAGGTCATCGCCGCCACAGGGGCCTATTTTGAAGACCTCGGGAAATCGTATTTTTTTGACGGGTTAAAAAAGTTGGAGCATCGCTGGTCCAAGTGTATTGAATTGAAAGGAGACCTATGTTGAAAAATAAATCTTTACTTTCTCAAAATTTTCTTTATTTTTTTTTAGGCTAAAAATTTATTGAATGGCCCTCGTATAAGACACGTCATCATAACACAGTGTTTGTGATTATTGTTTTTGGAAGCTAGCTTAAGCTCAAAACTTTAGCTCAACGTGAAAATTGTTTTCGAAAGTTAAACTCAGAATGAAATGCAAGAACATTTTCCGCATTGAACTCTGGGTTTTTACAAGTAAATACCTAAATATTTACAAAAAAATATTATTTGTTACATTTGTCCTTCGAAGAATTGTATAAACAGTATTTATCACAGATAACTTGGCACTTATCAGAACCAACGCCTTAGCAACACCTCTCATTCAGGCTCTACATATCACGTGTTATTGCCAGATAATAATGCAATTTCAGCGATTTTATCAATTGCCATAATTTTTAAATCCCGGGAGATTACGATTGTTAGCAGAAAGATGACATAGTAAGTGGTGTTTGTTGGATTTTTCCACTAGAAAAATCAAGAAAATGTCTACGATTTTCCCGGATTAGCGGCATGTATCACGGTCTGAATTAAAATCTATCTCAAACCATTCCTTTTTTATGTGTTAAAATAATCAATAAGGTGTGGTACGTTCCTTTCTTTCTCAATATTAAAACATGGTTCCTTCCTTATTGATGGTTGAATATAAAATTCAGCAATTGATTCTTTTTTTGTCCACATTATGATAACTGCTAATTTAAATACGTACAAACAAAATCTCTGTGCTTTGGACAAATATTCTCAAACTCATATGCAAGAAAAAAGTATGAGAGGATTTATGAAGGTATAAGTTCAAATTATATATGTTGATTTTTTCCCCATGTTGGTCCGGGCTTCTTTCCAGAATAGACCGTCTGCCTTTCTGCTAGACAGCTCGTAAAAGGTCAGCATAGGCTTATCGTCACTAACGCCGTGATATTTGACTAGATGGTAGAGTTTCGCAGCGACTCGTCTGGATTGGCACCACTGCCTTATCTATTCCTGCCGCCATAACGTCAGTGCTTACAATTGACGTGTTCCAGTTCGGAGGATAATGTAGCCGGTAAACTTAATTTTGCTGGAAGCCTAACAACCCACCATCAGGTTGGCAAAGCACCATTACCGCCGTTTGTTTCTCTAGACGGCGTGAATTTCTTACCATCAGAAAATCAGTCTGCATGTTTTCCTTCCAATAGCTTAAAAATACTAATTTTGTTATTTATTATTAACCCTACGACATACGAGGTAGTTATTGTATTTTATTGAGTCATTGGATGTTGCCCGTCCCTGAATTCTCGTGTTAAGTTTTTTTAGAATCTGGAATTGGCGTCAGCATCTGCCATTATTCAAGTTTAAGTTTGCATTAAGTCACTAGCTTTAGCATAATTCTACGAAAAATATTCCAAATTAGTCACAAGTCGTCGAAACTCATACCAGGTTCTTGACTAAAGTTTAATATCTTAAAAATATGCCACCAAAATTGACTAATTTTACTCAACACAATATACACCAAATTTAATACTTACGAAAACATTGCGACCATCTTTTCTCTCGATGGTGGCAAAACACTGTCAAAGTTTTTAACTCTGCCACTTGTACCTATTTATTTGTTGGGATTAAAAGTAGTCTGTGTCAATTTTTAGCCCTCTACCTCAACATATATAAATTAGACCATAACATCGCAAACGTGAATTGAAAGACTCACACTCAAGTTATTAATATTATTGTTAATATGTAACTTAAAGTGTAAGTTTAAATATTCTGATGAGCTCATGGTGTAATATGCTTATGAAATTGGTATCTTTATCAGCAGTTTTGGGCTAGGGTCGCGCGATATGTTGACTTTTGTGTCATATCTGCCATGGATTCGCAAAAAAAATATTATAACATAGTTATGACCTATTTCAATAATCTATCCGCAGTTAGAGATAGGCCTACTTTTTTGTTGAAAAGACATTTTTGTTAATTGTTTTTTCTGAGGATAATTATTTCAGGGTTTTGAGTAAAGCGGTGGCCTAGTTACTCAAGCTCATAAAGTGAGATTTGGCGGCAACGGGGAAATACACGATACACTAATTTCTTCATAAATATTTTACTTGTGCACTTATACTTGTAACTAAACAAAATTCAACTAATTGCCACCTCAATTAACTAAATTTACTCATAATTTACACGAAGATCAATAATTACGAAAAAACTACGACCATCTTCTTCCACAATGACACCAAAACTCTCTTTAGTTAATTGTTTAAAAATAGCAGCGGTTACCAGGTAAATTGTCAATAGTCCTAAAGTAGAAAGACTAGGGGTGAAAGAAATTGTTGGCGTTAAAATGAGTAAGGCATGGACCACAGTCGATGAATTGAGGGTATGCTATGAAGGTTTGGTCTTTGGTAAGGATGACAGATGAAAGATTAGTGTTAAAATGAGAAAAGGTATGCTCCGCTGGTTCGTATATGTGGAAGAGATGACAGGCGAAAGATTGACAAAGCAGATGAACAATGTAAATGTGGATGGATGTAGGTGGGATACTCTGGTAGACTTAGGTTGATATCCAACGTTCACTCAATCAACCCCGAGATTTTACCCCGTATTGGTTCGGGCTCCTTTGCAGAATAAACCATCTGTCTTCCTGCCAGGCAACTCGTAAAAGGCCAGCATAGGCTTACCGTCACTAACACCGGGACATCTGACTAAGTGGTAGAGTTTCGCAGCAACTTGCCCGGATTGGTACCACCGCCTTATATATTCCTGCCGACATAACGTCAGTGCTTGCCGTTGACGTGTTCCGGCCTGCAGGATAAAGTAGCCGGTAAACTTAAAGGAGCCGGCTCGAGGCCTAACGTCTCGGCCTAAGGTTGGCTAAGCACCATTACCACCTTTGGTGTCTAGGCGACGAGAATTTCTTACCATCCGGAAATCCGTTTGCTTGCTTGCCTTTCAATATTATAAAAAAAATCAAGTCGACCGTGTTTGTATGAAAAATGTGGAGGAAGTCTGGTACTCGATACTCCTACCTACTACGCAAGGAACTTGGCATGCAGATATGTGTGTAAATAGTCCTATTTCTTATATTATATGTCATTGAAATTGGCTATCAGTGGAGAGAAAAAAATTTAAAACCTAGTAAACCGAATCTCAAAAACCTTTCAATTAATTTTCGGGAAACCTTCTGAAATAGTTAAAAAATCGATGTTCTCATTTTTTAATTTTTAAAAAACATTTCTATTTTTACACATGTTTTGTGACATTTATATTTTTTACATATTTTCTATGGAAAACTCAACTATTTTTAGCTTTACGTTTTGGAAAGCTCAACTATTTGAAACTTGTTCTTATAGCTTTGTTTGTACTTTGAGTATCCAGTAATTGAAAAATAAATTTACGGAAGACGTGCCGGCGTGACCATTACGTCTTAGGTCCCAGAAAGGGACAAATTAACTTAAAAAAAAATAACTAAAGCACTGTCGGAGTTTTGGCGCCAACTTGAATGAAGATGGTGGTAGTTTTTTCACAATTATTGAATTTAGTGTAAATTATGACTAAAATTAGTTAATTTAGGTGGGAATTAGTTTAATATTGTTCAGTGAAAGGGCACAAATGAAATAATCATCAAGAAATTACTGTATCGTGAATTTCCTCGCTGCCGCCAAATCTCATAGACGAGCTCGAGTAACGAAACCACCGCTTTACTCAAGACCCAAACATGACTTTGTAAATAGTGAATAATTACTGAAATAAAGAATTAATACGTAAGACATGGTAGCATGGCCTAACAGCTTTCACCGGCCCCACAAAGGGGCAAATTAACTAACTAAAGCACCGTTAAAATGCGTGAAATAGTTTAAGCACAAACTAGATAGGGATACTACGTATAGTTTAAGTTTATTTACACACTAGCTGCTACCTGCGGCTTCGCTCGCGTTTTCACAGAAACCCGGTGTGCGATCGGGATTTAAAATAGCCTATATGTTAATCCAGGTCACAATCTATCTGTCTTCCAAATTTCAGACAAATCCGTTCAGCCATTCGAGCGTGAAAGAGTAACAAACATCCATACATCCATACTTACAAACTTTCGCATTTATAATATTAATAGGATTAACCTATTTAGTCGCCTCTGTGGTCTAGCGGTTCAGTTGTTGGACTTGGCTGCATGAGGTCCCGGGTTCGAATCCCGGGTCGGGCAACAAAAAGAAAATTGGGTTTTTCCAATTTTCTAATAAAAAAAAATGTTGCTCGGGATAGGATATGTACCTGGTTGGCGATTGGCTCGCCACCTATCACATTGGGGGACTTAGTATCTTCGGCTAGTCGTGGGTGCCCTGGTTGTGCCTCTGCCTACCTCTTCGGGGATATGGGCGTCAAGAAGATACTCATTAACCTTATCTACTTGCTACTAATTATTCAATACCAGCTGACGCAACAAACTCAAATGTCACTCAACTGATGTTTGTTTAATTTAATTATTTTTTAAAATTTTCTATTTTTTTTTAAACTTCAATTTTTTTCGTGAATTTTCTAAAGTTCCGCTAAACTAATATTTGTTTTTCTTTGAACCTTATCCTGCCATACACAACAGAAAAATAATTTACGTAACTGGGCTATCCGTTGAGGCGTTAAGCTATGATCGAGAGCAATGGGAATTCATTTTTATTTATAGGATGCTTAAGAAAATAGGAAGATAGATATTAATACAAGCTCCCTGGATTCGCTTAGCTTGGATGGTAATTTTTTTGATCATAAATTAAGACGTAAGGTACCCTATCTTTCAAGTTGGATCAAACTACACACGTTGTGACAATTTGACTGGAATCGGTAAAGTAGTTTAGGAGTCCGTCGCGGCCAAAAAACGTGACACGTAATTTATATATATTAAAATAATTATTAAGGTGCTGATAGACTTGAGCATTCACTTGTAACAGAACATCGAGCATTCGCCGTTTTTATGTTTGTCAAACTGAACAACGAGCCAAGCCAAGCATAGAGCCAAACAGTGCTATGAACATTTTCATGAGCGTTCACTAGAATGAACGCTCTAGTACTCTAGTCGATGCTCGTTAAAAAATAATCTTTACGATTATGTCAGACTTGACGGTCGCGTGTGCTGCATTTCTATTCATTGGTAATTTTCATTACGTGAAAAATAAGAAACAGAGAAATAGGGGTGCGGGCTGGGATGTCTCAGAGCGTTGGGGCGTGGAAATATGGTCGAAGCTTAGCTCGGCAAAAAGCTCGAAGCAATGCTCGCTAGAATGCTCGCCAGAACACTCACCAGAATGCTCGATAGAATGCTCGCTAAAATGTTCTCGTTATTTTTCTGTGATGTAACATTCGCACAAATGCTTATAACAAGTGAATGCTCAAGGCTATCAGCACCTTTAGCTGACCCGACACATTTTGTCCTGTGTTATCTAAGTTAATTATAAATATTGAATTATTATTTTATTATATTTTTTTTGCTACATAGAAACTTTCTCCTGACAATTATCAAAATAAAAAAACGAAGTAGTTCCATCCGTCTACGCACGATGCCGATCACAAAGGAAAAGGAGATTATTTTTTTTATTGATTATAAGAATTGTATGATCGTTTCGCCTAAATATTTTAACATACAGTACTTATATTTTAATATGTACAAATCAAAGATAGAAGAATATCTTTACGCCCGTTTCCCCGAACAAGTAGATAGAAGTACAACCCACGTCTAACTAAAGACAACAAGTCCCCCAATGTGATACTTGGCAAGCTTATCGCCTACCGGTCACTTGTCATTACCCAATTCCATAATTGCTTTTATTAGAAAATTCAAAAACACATATTAAGTTGCCCGACAAGGGTCACAACTGCGAAACATGTTTTAAGTTAAAATAGTCAAATATTTTTCTATAAATTGGAATGATGTTAGATAAGTTGCTGGATGCATTAGACGAGAGGCAGTTTCTGTCAGCGCTATGCACTGGTGGTAGGGCGCAGGTCATGCCCTATCACACTGGATAAGAAACCGGTTTGAGCTGACTTCTGTATCATGACGCAACTTGCATTAAGGCAGTATTCTTTAATTTAAAAACGAATTATTTTTCTTTATCATATTTATTGCCTTTGTGGTCTAGAGTAGAGGTCCGATGTCGGACTTGACTTTTTCAGGTCCCAGGTTCGACCCCCGGTTAGCAATTAAAAATAATAGAAAATGTGTATTTTCAATTTTCTAATAAAATAACGTTGCCCGGGATTGAATATGAGTCCAACTGGCGATAAGCTTGCCACCTATCACATTGTGGGACTAGTGTCTTGGGTGCCGTTGTTGTACCTCTGCCTAATCCTTCAGGGATATGGGCGTGAAGATACTTATAATAATCAGGAGAAATGTTCGACTCTACAAGATAATACAGAATACAATACATTTCGTGTAAAATACAATCGGCAATTTATGTAGGTACAACAGTTTTATCGATAAGTAGTTGTAGGTGTTAAAATCATTTATCTATCAAATGTTACATGGTCATAGGTTGTTATCGGGTATTCCGGTTCGATCCTGATATTGGTGATAAGACTTGTCAGTATGTTTATCAGGTAAACGACAGCAGAAAGAGTCTATATGCTTGAGGTTAACCTTCTATTCATTCCTTTTTTTACCAAAAGCTGAGCAAAGGTTAAATGACTACTGGTGGTTGAGTCCAAAACTTATCCGTGTATGAATCAATTGCCTTACTTATACCTGACGCTATATAATGGCATTGTCATGTTCCGATCCGACAAAATAATTGGTTTTACCACAATGTAATAACATATTATACCACAGAAATAATTTTCGCGATCCATACTTTTAAAGATTGGCACTTCGTTTATAAATACAATCAAGACAGACAAGAATTTAGAAAGTTCTTCTACATAATTTGTGATTTTTGTTGGTCATAAGAGGCGATTAACAAAAAATTCAAATTTTTTATAAAAACAAAAACTTTGTAGCATTTTTTTTATGATTTAGTAGTATTGAAACAAAAAATACCAAAAAAGGGAAGTGGCCCATGAGGGGATCGAACCCGCGACCTTCGCGTTATTAGCACGACGCTCTAACCAACTGAGCTAATGGGCCGATATGTTACGTTTCGAAATTACTTAACAGACACAACGACAACAACCAAACAATACTTTTTTAAAATATTTTTTTTATAAAAACCATTTTTTAACGAGCTTTTATTTGTAATGGCTATTTCCAACAATGGGCTTAAAAAATACTTCTCAAGACAAGATAATGTTGAAAATGTTACAAGCTTATATAGCTGCCTTTCTTTTTTTTCTACTACAATTATAAATACATATTTCATAATATATTTATTAAAACAATCTTATATTAATCATAGTAAACTTAGAAAAAAACACGTATTTTGGCAGAAAAGAGGGCATCGCCGATCCTTTTCCATACATTTCTTAACATAGTATTATGAAAAGACTTTCAGTTCTGTACTGGAAATTAAGCCATCAGATATTTGTTTATAAATAACATACTAAAATTGATAATTAAATAATAACATGGTAATCACTGAAACGTGACCTTAGATAACTATATAGGTCACGAAATAGAGTACAGGAGGTATTTTTTATCGTTATTCTCGGCTGATGTACGATTAGGGAAATTTGTGTCATAGCTCAGAAAGTCAGCAAGCTGAAGTGTCAATGGGCAGGCCACATTGCTCGCAGAACAGACAACCGCTGTGGAAGAAAGGTTCTCGAGTGGCGGCCCCTCGTAGGTCGTAGTGTTAGACGACCTCCCACCCGGTGGACTGAGGATCTGGTCAAAGTAACGGGGAGTCACTGGTTACAAGCGGTTGGTGACCGTGACGTGGACGTCCTCCGGCTGATGATGATTATGATGATACTTGCATTTTTGCATTTCATGAAGAGTTCTGCGACGACTCTACTATATTCGCTCTCGAATTCTTTTCAAAGAATCTTTGGCCAAATGATTAGCGTACATGCCTAATCGAGAAACCACGAAACTCAAGTTCGATTCCCAACGGGGCAGGCATTTATTTGTCTGTCATAGACGTCTGTGTTTCCGAGTCTGGGTGTTTACTAAATATATTTTTTTCGGCATAAATACATATACAATCATACCAAGATTTTTTTATTATTTTAAAACATACAAACATATATATCTTCACGCCAAATCCCTTACGGAGTAGATGCGTATTGAGTGCCAAATCTCATTATCCTGGCCGTCATGTTTGGCTTCCTCCACACTAATTACCCTTTTCATACTAATATGACTAACAACTACAATTAATTATTGTCATACTTCCTCGTGTTGGTCCGGGCTCTTTTGCAGAATAGACCATCTGCCTTCCTGCCAGGCAGCTCGTAAAAAGCAACCATAGGCTTAGTGTCACTAGCCCCATGACATCTGACTAGGTAGTAGAGTTTCACAGAGACTCACCTGGATTGGTACCACCGCCTTACCTATTCCTGCCGCCATAACGTCATGCTGTGTTCCAGTTCGGAGAGTAAGGTAGCCGGTAAACTTACTTTTGCTCGAGGCCTAACGTCCCGGCCTCAGGTTGGCAACGCACCATTACCATCTTTGATGTCTATAGGTGACGTGAATTTCTTACCATCAGGAATTCAGTCTGCTTGTTTGCCTTCCAATATCATAAAAATATATTCATGTATTCTTCCTTCATTATTGGGAAAACAAAATGTTATGAAATTTATTACCTACCTACTTTATTTTTATGTAACCACTACTATTTTTAATTCTATCATACGTAGTGCAACAATGTGGTTGTAGCTTTATTCCTAAGCTACGGTTAAAATGTGAAATATTGAGTTTTACCCCGTTAAGTTTAAGTATCTTCACGCCAGTATCCCCGAAAAGTTAGGCAGAGGCACAACCAGGGCAACCACAACTAGCCGAAGACACTAAGTCCCATAATGTGATAAGTGGCAAGCCTATCGCCAACCGGGCACATATCCAAACCCGAGCAAAATTTTTTTTTAATTAGAAAATGAAACCAAATTTTCTTTTTGTTGCCCGACCCGTTATTCGAACCCTGGACCTCATGCATTCTAGTCCAACACCTGAAGTGCTAGACCACAGTTTATTCTGTATTATAGATGATTTATTTTTACTTTCGCAGCGACTCACCCGGATTGGTACCATCGCCTTACCTATTCCTGCCGCCATAACGTTACTCGCACTTGACTTGTTCCGGTTCGGAGGGTAAGGTAGTCGGTAAACTTACTTTTGCTTAGGCCTAACATCCCGTCCTCAGGTTGGCAACGCACCATTACAACTTTTGGTGTCGCTAGGCGGCGTGAATTTCTTACCATCAGGAAATCCGTCTGCTTGTTTGCCTACCATTATCATAAAAAAAACATTGAGTCATATTAACCATGACTGCGTTTGATTTGTTTTAAGGGCCATAACTCACCGGGACGCCATGGCGACGTGGCCAGCGACGTCGCCAACTAATTCGTATTGAGATGTTTGACGTCTAACGCACTTGGCGACCGAATGGCAACGCAGGAACGCTAGACCTAGCCATTGCAACAACAAACCCGAATTTTGTATAAAGTTTACTTAAATTGACACATGACACTTGACAGATAGGTATAACCCGTTTAATTTGAAAGTAAGTCTAAAGGCATTCAGATTTAAGGCAACTAGTGTCATATGATTTAGGTGAATAAAAAACATAGCAAACTTAATTCTTTTATATAAATGTTGCGTCAAACCTGCGGTACCTACTAGCCTTTAAGAGGGAGTTTTGGCGTCAGCGTGAATGAACATTCAACATGGTCGTAGTTTTTTCATAGTTATTGAATTTCGTGTTTATATTGAGTGAAATTAGTTAATTTAGGTGGGAATTAGATGAATTTCGTTCAGTGAAAGTGCACAAATGAAGTAATCATGAAGAAATGAGTGTATCGTGTATTTCCTCGCTGCCGCAAAATCTCAATAGTCGAGCTTGAGTAACAAAGCCACCGTTTTACTCAATACCCAGACATGACTTACTGACGACTTATGAGTGATGTCTAATAATAACTGATTAAAATTTAATTAAAATTTGATGCAAATTCCTACTTGACTAATGGTAAAATACTAACGTGAAGGCCAATACCTAAAGAAAGAAAGAAGAACCTTTGTGAGTAATATTGTGATGTGGTACTAGCAGTTCACGAAATTCTAAGAAGCTTGAAAATTGAAACACAAATAAATTTGGCTCAATACAAAAACGTCGTAAACGTAAAAATAAATTTTTTGACGTACCTTTCTCTGGAAAGCACTAACTGTTCTAGTTTTTTTATTGGATAACTTTACAGAAAAAACTGGGTAATCCCAATAACCTTTTTGCATTAAATGTAAGTTCAGTTTTTTCTAAAACCGAAAATGTATTATTTAAAAAAAAATGAAAATACATTTATATTACCATAATATTAGCTGGCTGCGCTCCTGCAGATATACGATGCGTATATACCTTCATACATAGATACATATCTTCACGCCAAGATACTCTCTTTACACCGTAAGGGATACGGTGTAAAGAGAGTATCGAGTGCCAGACCTTACGATCCTGACAAGCCTGTCCAGCTTCTTTCACATTACCCTTTTCATACAAATGTACATACAATACATACATAAATGTACATACATATTATATCCCTTCGCATATTATATCCTGCCACAACTTCGTACACATGTTACAGTGAAAACGCGTGATTAGTGATAGGAGCATATTTTTTCTGCAGTTAAAAATATCTTAAATGTAGAGCTTTTTCTTGGAAAGTGTAATAAACTAATAATATGTGTAAAGATTTAGTTTTATTATATTACTAGCTGTTGTCCGCGGCGTTGGCCGCGTGGTAAATTGTCCAACAGGAACATTTTATTTTGGATAAAAACTTTTGTATATCCCTTCAACTGTTCGCAGCCCCATTTGAGCCTCTTCAAAAAGAAAAAAGTCCGCCCAATGGTTCGCAGCCCTTAAAGGCCTCCGACTGCCACGCTCTATACTTAATTCAAGTTTGTTCAAGTAAACTTCGTGTATCCAAACAAATTTTATTTAGTCTGTAGCAGAATAAACAACCCGTTCAAGCAAACAAAACAGTAAACCAACAAACTCTTCAGCTTTATAATATTAGTACAGATGTATCTGTAACTGAATGCTACTAAATATTTTCTTCTAGTTACATTATGACCAAAAAATATTTCAATGTTTGGTCTGTCCTAGTTTAGCATATTGAGGCACCATACAACATGTCACATTGCTTTGTGGGAACTGGGGAGTAAGCTCTTAAAATAGTATTATTTCAATAATATTAATTGTCATCAAAGAAAGACAACCTTATGACGTATATCATAAAGTTGCTTATAAAAGCGAACATTTATTAAGATAATACTGCTATAAGCGTTCATGGTAGGGCCCCAGAGTTTAGAAGTCATAAAAACTACAATACAGAAGTCGTGCCGCGCAGTGCCAGGGATTTGCGGCTCTACGACATCGATTCGTAGAGATGTATGTATTTATTTATTCGAGCCCTATTTATTTATTCACACATACATAAAGTATAGACGATTCTTCTAAAAGTTGAAATGGCAGTAATATAGGTGTTACATTTTTTTTATTAATTCCTTTTATTGGAATTATATTGGAATATTTACACTGATGTAGCTAATACTGAAATATTTTGGCAGGAAAATTGTTTCCAGATGCGTATTATAATTTCCCCGTGTTGGTCCTCCTTTGCAGAATAGACCATCTGCCTTTCTTGCCTGGCTGCTCCTAAAAGGCGAGCATAGGCTTATCATTAATAACACCGTGACATCTGACTAGGTGGTAGAGTTTCGCAGCGACTCGCCCGGATTGGTACCACCGCCTTACCTATTCCTGCCGCCATAACGTTATGACGTGTTCCGGTTCGGAGGGTAAGGTAGCCGGTAAACTTACTTTTGCTCGAGGCCTAACATCCGGACCTCAAGTTGGCAACGCACAATTACCATCTTTGGTGTCTCTAGGCGGCGTGAATTTCTTACCATAAGGAAATCCGTCTGCTTGTTTGCCTTCCTATAACATAAAAAAAATAGAACCTCTTAATAAAAGGAGTTTTGCCTAGTACATTCTCAAACCCCTATCCACCTTCCATTGTGTGATCTGAAGTCCATTTGACCGAGATATTTGTTTAAAAATATACTATATATTGTAGTATACTTTTAAAATAGGTACCAATTTACTAAAACAACATTTTGTATGCAAAAATACAGTGACCAAGCACGTGGCTCGCCTGATGGTAAGACATAACTGCAGTCAATCGATACCATAGATGTTATAGGTGTGTCGCTCGTTGTCCTGTGACCGGAGTGTTAATTCATTTGTCCTAAAAAATATATCCGAATTTATAAATCTAAAAACTCGCACTTTATAAACACTTCTAGTAAGTATTAATGAATTATTCATATTCATTACTACATAGTTGTTGCCGGCGACTTTGACTCTAATAACTCTAAAAAACCAACTCCCTCCAGCGCGAACTTGAAGATATATTGCAATTAAAGTAGCTTATTTTATTTTTGAACCGACTTAAAAAATAGGAAGTTGTTTTTCGTCATCACGTTTCTTATTTTTGTTTTGTATGTTTATTCCAAGATTACCAGGTCAACAATAAACCGATTATAATGATTCTTCTTCGAAAAGGCACGTCATGATTTCGAGATGGTCCCACATTTTCATAATCTGACAAGTGATTTTTGAGAAAACGTAATCACAGATATACATATCCATTTTCACTACAATAATCGGCATAACCGGATCAGGTAAACAAATATGTATGTAATTAAAATTACGTCTTATCTATAATCACATTTTTTTTACACAGTACAAAACAAACAGTGCCCTGACCCAAGATCCAGTGCAGACGTGTTATCATTGTTGACATTCGACAATCTTCATGCCAGGAGGCATTTGCGTAAGCGCCTAATCAGCACCAATACTACTTGACCTTATTATCGTACCTACTACAATACGGAATTGGCTGGGGAGCTTCAGTAACACAGGTCAAATGTAACTGGCTGGTATTATCTGACGATAGTTGTCGTGGGAACTTCGTAGTACCTTAGCCGTCAGTCGGCGGCAGATCGTCGTTGACATAACACATACAAGGAGGTTACACATGAAATTAGATTTCAATATCAGAAATTAGGACTTAAAAGCTAAATTATGTCGATATCAATATAAACATTAAATAAAGGGGTATGTGTGTTATAGTCAAACTTGAAAAAACAGTAGAGAAAAAAATCTTTTAGTATTGTTTAAAACAAGCATTAAGGAAAGTTTTTCTTTAGTGTAGTTTTCTTAGTTGTAGTTTGCTGCAGTGTGTTTAACAGGATTTAGAGTTTTGTAGAGATTGCGTCATTCCTTTTATTCTCTAAAATAAAGTAGAGTATTCATTTATAACACATATTTTAAAGTTAATGTAAGAAGTGTAAAAAGGGAAACCACGTATTTCATTGCGTTTTATATTAAATCATGTCCTGAATTTACATATTTATGTATTTCAGATTAGTAAAACTGCCAAAAAACGTTCACAAAACATGTGTATTTTCCTCAATTTCACTGGGATTCTATTGTCAAATCCTGGAAAAATGTGACAATTTCGGAAGTACGCTTTCGTAAAATACAAAAAAAAAGGAAAATCTGTTCAGAAATGGCAAAGAACGCGATTAATATACCTATTTAAAAATATATAGGAGTCAAACATTTAACCTTACCCTTTTTTAAGTCGGTTAATAACAGTAATAGTCTTTCTGATTTATTTGGACCATTTTTTTTTCATTTGAATGTCATACAAGCACATAGTTCAATTACATTTGTTGAAACTTGCGTATGTTATGTCTGTTATGAATATTTTATGTAGAGCATACATTTGACGACGTAATCTCTACAATGGCAGATTCTAGAGTTTATTTATAACCAGTTACTATCATAAAACAACAATTTGGTATCTATATTAAAATCTGTAACCACATATTACACAGGCAATACTCGAAATATATTGTTTTTAACAAATATGTAATACCTACTTTTTGGTCAAGTGTAATATAATTTTTGCTCATAAAATAAAAAACATGTTGGGAATTCTTAAAATATACTAAAATAAGTGCTCATGCACTTATTATATGTTTTTTTAAATATTCATTATTCATTTTATGACGAATTTGAGGGCAATAAAATGTGCTAACTACTTTTATTACACTAAAATCAAACTAAATAATCTTCACGCCCATATCCCCGAAGAGGTAGGCAGAGGTACAACTAAGGCACCTACGACTAGCCGAAGACACTAAGTCCCACAATGTGATAGGTGGCAAGCCTATCGCCAACCGGGCACATTTCCAATCCCGACCAACATTTTTTTTATTAGAAAATTGTAAAAAATCCCATTTTCTTTTTTGTTGGCCGACCCGGGATTCGAACCCGGGACCTCATGCAGTCAAGTCCAACACCCGGACCGCTAGACCACAGAGAAGATACTTTTTAAATAATAATTGCTCTAAACTTTAGCAGCATGGGATGGAAATAAATATCTCCAATATCTACTTATTATATGATTCACTGCCAACGTGTACTTGAATGAAAATAAAGAATGATGAAATACTGAGAATAACTCCGGATTTACATGATTTACGTCAGTCATTTTAACATTGTATACAATCATAGTTTATAAACTTTATATTATCTTTACTTCATGTTCGAATGTTTTAATTAAAAGAGATTTACCCTAATTAACGTATTCACTTGAGATAAAACAATAGTTATAGGTACCTAGTTACAGTTGATAAGAAAACAATACATAAAAATGTTCACGTCGTGGATGTGTGAATCCAAACATTATTATTAAACGCGCTTATCTGAGCAAAACAATGCCACGCGTTAGCCGCGTGCCCACCGCACGACGCGTAAAAATAGAACGCACCGTGCTAAATGTTTCAGCCACATTAGCGATAACTTCCTCGCCCTTTGTTTCTCGTTGAATTCACGAGGCACTACACGGATTACTATGAAGGTTTAGGGATCAAGATAATCTGGTACGTTTAATTCTTAGCGCCTCGCCTCCACATACGAGCCACGCCCTGTTATTTTTATATTTGTATCACGTTCCAAGTAGTTGCTAATACATTTAAACTCTAATTAGTTTTTTTTTGCAATGCAAAGGTCGTTAATATTTAATACATAAGGCTATTCATATTTGTAGGTAGCCATAATTCTGCAATATTTCGGTCCAAAGGTTAACTAGCGGTAGACTTGGACAATAGGTCTATATTATATATGTCTATAACATTGGTCTCCTGATGTGAATTTGCAGTGCGCTGACTTGTCCTCTGACTAATGCCATAAAAAAGTATAACATATAAGTACACAAAAATTGAGTACATATTTCAAATTACGAAGACGAACATATGACACGCTTCGCACGGTTATGACATATACATATAAAACTTCTTCTTCAATCACTTTATCTATTAAAATAAATCGCATCAAAATCCGTTGCGTAGTAAGATTTAAGCATACAAAGGGACATAGGGACAGAGGAAGCGACTTTGTTTTATACTATGTATTGATGCAAAGGTCGTTGAATATATTTTTTAACCTCATTTCATATCTACGGCTATTCAAATTTGGAATTAATACAAAACACAATGGTATTCGTACTATATAAATTACATACCAAGTGTGGTATTTATAAATACTAGTAGATTTTTTTCATTTTATTGAAGCTTAAAATGATAATAAAAACATTAAAATTGTGTTGGCTGACTTAAGACAAAAGATTTAAATCACAGAATTGAAAATAATAATCTGTAAACAGAAAATAAGAACATTTTCCAATAGTAGGGGAGCCCAAGAGGGGATTTTTGGACTAACTCAGGCGCGTCAGATTAAGGTATGGGAGATACCCTGTACCATTGTTGAACACCTCCATTATGTATCAAATCTCTACTTAGAGAAGCGCATGTAGGGTTGTCTGTCTAATTTTTTTTGGCTTGAAAATATACTCGAGCGTGTCAGATTAAAGTACGGCGGGCTTATTACATGCCAATAAGTCTATGTTTGAATTTTCTGATGATTTGAACAAGATGTACGGGAGTAGGAGGTTCAGAAACTTTCACAAACCAAGTCATATGTGTTAATTGTCTATTACAGCAATCTGTCTGATTGACATATTTCTGTCATCGGAGACACATTAGGGATATATATTATTAATATTTGATGAGTTCGGCTATGATCAAGTGACTGAAATTGCTATTTTAACTTCTAGACACTTAACGCTCTGCTAAAAAGAAAAACCTTACATGACCTTTTTTACTCTCCACTATATCGACAAAGTGCAATGGGTCCCAATTACGCTGGAGTTACTACACATTTCGCATCGCGGGCTCCCCTACTACAATAAATGACTAATGTCTGATGTCAAATAGCATCGTATAATTCTCAGAACTTAGGTATAAGGTGGTTGAATGTTTGCCAAAAAAGACAATTATATCTAAAGAACGTGCATAAAT
>NJDC01010469.1:0-17865 GCA_002245475.1 Calephelis virginiensis | reverse complement strand
CACATTTGGATTTGGTTTAATTCATAGCAATTTGGCTTCGTTGATTAGTTATTACTATAAAAACATGGTTGATATGCTCAAATTAAAAAAAAAGTAGAATCCGTTTATTATGACTCCGCTTACATTGACCAACCGCCTATTATGACGTAATTACACTACGAAGTTTTGTTTTCATATAAAATTCTTTACAAAAAAGTCGGATATAATGACTTCTCTTATAGTGACATGTCGCTTATTATGACCCATTTTTAATAAATTATGTCCGGTTATAATGACCGATATGATACTTATCATGTTTACACCTTCGGTAATGTTCGTTGATTCCCGACGACGTTCGGCACATGGCTCGTTTTTGTTTTGAATCTCAGTGAGTAATTGACGCTTGAAGGTCACGCATTATTTTTCGTTTGTGTCTATACTGTGAAAAGAATGTCATTTCAACGTCGTAAAGCATTTACGATTGAGGAGAAAGGTGCAATAAAATGTAGATTAGAAAATGGAGAATCGAACTCATCTCTCGCAAAGGAATTTGGCGTTGGTCATTCGACAATCTCAATGATTTTTAAAAACAAGAACCGCATTAAGCAATCGTTTAATTCAAATGTTTTGAAACCAAAGAGGCTTCGAAAATCGCGACAAGAAAATGTTGATGAAGCATTATTTCAGTGGTTTAAAACCATGAGAAACAAAAGATAACCTATCAGCGGCCCTATGCTACAGGAAAAGGCAAACGTTTTTGCCGCACGTTTTGGTATTCTCGATTTCAATTGTTCTGCAAGCTGGATCAGTCGTTTTAAAGTTCGACATAACATTGTGGCGGGAAAAGTTGTCGGCGAATCTTCGTCTGTTGATCAAAATTCAACAACAAACTGGTTAACAACTGTGTGGCCGAATCTACGACGACAATTTTCTGATGATGAGATATTTAATGCTGATGAAACTGGACTGTTTTACAAATTGATGCCGGACAAAACATTTAAATTTAAAGTTGAGAATGGTAGTGAAGCAAGTTATCGAAAGATAGAATAACTGTCATGGTAGCAGCTAATATGAGTGGCACAAAAAAAAGAAATTGCTCGTTATTGGAAAGTCACAAAAACCCAGATGTTTTAAAGGTGTCAAATCATTACCTGTCGATTATGCTAACAATCGTAAAGCTTGGATGACATCAGAACTTTTTGAAAAATGGCTTCGAGATTGGGATCGTGATCTGGTGACGAAGAAGAAAAAGATTTTGTTGCTGGTTGATAACTGCCCGGCACATCCAAATGTTACTGATTTAAAGTCAATAACACTTGCTTTCCTTCCGCCGAATACAACATCAGTATTACAGCCAATGGATCAGGGAATAATACGAGCACTCAAAACGAATTTTAGAAAAAACCTTGTGCTCAAAATGATTAATAGTCTTGCTGTTAATGACGACAACCCTTCTACAAAAATAACGATGCTAGATGCAATTCTGATGGTTCAGACATGCAGGATTCATTGAAAAACACGACGGTTTACCTGATCACATATCAGAACATGAATTCGATGGTCTTTGTGGTCACGAAATCTAAATTCAGATTCTTTAGCAGCACCGGTAATGTGGGAAGATTATGTTGACATCGATAGCGCTCTTCTCACATCCGAAGAACTCACCGATGACAATATCGTACAGAATATTAATGCCAAGGAACAACTTGAAAGTGATGGCGAAGAGGAAGTCGAGGAAGAACCATTACGTACCGCAGAAGAGGCATTAAAAGCTGCAGAATTATTATCCCGATTTATTAATAGCAATATTGAAAACGATAATTTGACCATGGCGGTGTCGTCTATACACAATAGTATTAGAGACTATTTTACAATAAAATGAAAAAAAAAGCAGACAAAAATTACAGATTTTATTCATTAAAACATACACTTGTATGTGTATCATGTGTACGTAATAAATGTGCAATTTTGATTTTATTAGTTACATACTATATTTTTCTATTAAAATACATACATACATATTTACACGAAAATGATTTTTTTTTTCACAAAACGCTTTGTATGACGTCCGCTTATTATGACGTGTTTGTCGATTCCCTTCGATGTCATTATAAACGGATTCCACTGTATTTGTAAGAAATATGTTTCTATTATTGATGATTGTATACTAAGCAGATTGATTTATAAGTTCAATCCCTTTCATATATTCATATATTTAGTATTTTACAAATTACGAGGCGTATCGTCTTTTCTCTCACATTACCGGGGACGATGGCACTTGATTTGTGTTATATGTTATGGTAAACACATCACCGGGCCAATTAAAACTTTTTTTCACCGGACCGGATGGGATACACCCGAAAATTCATGAAAAAATTTGAACAAGTTTACTATAGTATATTCCTGTTTCGTATTAAAAGCCTTCGTAATCTATATTCGTCTAATTAGAAGAGCAGGATTCAACTGAGGACCGACTTTGAAGAGAAGCTGCTGTAGTTAATTTCACAGAGGCTGGACTTAGAAGAAAAATCTTCGTAGTTATGTTTATAATGATAGAATTTGTAGCTTCTTGTTAATATTATTTCTATTTTGGTATAGGTGTGTAAAATATCCCCTGTGAACTGATGAGAGATTGTATAGACTGTTGAGTTGAGTTGATAAGAGACTGTATAGTCAATAAAAAATCGCAGCCGTAGTGTCTAAAAAAATTAACGGCGGAAAGGCTACGTACGGAGACGCAGAGGACAGAGGTAGATAAACAACACAACCAGCTGTTACATCAATTACGTGTTCTTGGTCAACATGTAATTGATGTAATATCACAGCAACGACAATTGGGAAGTTTGTCATCGACTGACCCTATTTAATTAGTAAAAAAATAGAACGTATATTATTATAAGTTGATTCTATCTTTTAAAGTTTGTGTTATAGCATCTTCATATTAAGACCTCAACTAAACATGATTTAACACATTGAGTGCCAGATATATTTAGGCATTATCTTATTAAGCAAGTTTAAACAAAGGTAGGTAGGTATCTAGGGGGCCACAATTTTTTTTTACGTTAACGCCTAGTAGAAGGTATTCTTGGATAGAATAGTGAAAAAACAAATGACAGGGCCGTCAGTTGTCAAAAAAAAAACTACTTCCGCGGCTCCGTGTAGTCGGCCTTTAGACATTTGTATGGCCATGTACACGGAGCCGTGTGAACTTCTTAGTGTTGTTTTAAAAATAACAAATAATAATAGCAAATAATAATGCCGGGATCTTCGGGACTTACTGAGTGTGCCAGTGCACTATGTTTGTCGATCCAATAATTTGACCGCTAAATCGTACGAATTATAATAGTTGTCTATATATACGCTGTGACCAACGTCTAATTTCTCTTCAAGCAACTTCAAGACAATTTTTTGGGTATATCTGACTCCAGCAGCCCCATCACCTGCACTAGCGTACACATGGAACTTTAGCACAATGCCTTCAGGTTGTGCGAGCACGTACAATTTTATTCCGTACTTTTGTCGCTTGTTTTTTATGTACTGGCGGAAAACTAGTCGACCACGCCATAAAACCATTGACTCGACCAGAGACTGCTGCTTTCCAGTATAGTAAATGCTGTTCATTTTATGATTGAAATGATTCATGACTGCGCGAATTTTCATCAACCTATCTTCATCATTTTGTTCCGATGAGAAATGCAAACATCGTAAAATCAGCATAAATCGATTCTGCGACATGAATTGACCGAAGGAAGGTATGTTGAACAGCAAGTGCGTCTTCCAGTAATCGCTTAGTCTATTGAGACGAATTGTACCTGTATAAAGGAGCAACCCCAAGAATGTCATGAGTTCCTCGCGGTCTATGTCTTTCCAGCTGCAGATTCTGGAATTTTCACTAACCCCCGGTTTCTGTAATATCCTTACTGTATGCAGGTTTGTTTCGCGCATAATTAGGTCTAAGAAATCATTATCAAGTAGCAACCTAAATGCTTTTAATTTTTTGATTGAATTGGATTGGATGGTACTGGAACTAACAACTCTTGAGATTTTATTAACCCAAGGTTTTCAACACACCTTCTCCTTGAGGTGTTTGCTGGTGGTCATTTTGTGCGGGTTGAGTATGAGCTGCTGCTCTAGCTAAACGAAACTGAAGACGTAGGTGAATTACCAGCAGTTCCAGCAACCGTTCGTAAAGGAGAGGCTGCACAAAATGACAAGAGAGATGTGTGGCAGGAACATTTACCAATAAATGATCAGGAAATTCTGGGTACAAACCATAATCTTGTACTATTGATGACGACCTTGCTCTATTTTGTGGTTCTAATCCTAGATGTGGCTCATATTCTTGATGCCCACGGAGATAGACGGGAATATGTTTGCGAGAGTCGAAAATACTCTCGTCGCTGGACTCTGACGATTTGTCTTCCTCTTCATCACACTGAGAAAAAACTGCTTCTTCACTAAAACACTCACTTTCATCCGAAAAAACCTAATTTTACGACATCTGCTCGAAACATTCTTTAATAGAATAGCGCTTTGAAGTCATTAGTTGAAGTTATTAGTCATTGATGTAAGTACAATGTTGATTTATATTGTATCACAAAACAGCAATCACGAAAATATTAATCACATTAAGTATCTGTGTATGGCATTGGATTCAAAGAAAGCAACAAATCTTTAAAAATTTTGTACCATATTATATGAAACAACACATTGGAAGTCAGAACATAATCTACAAGCTACCAAACTAATAATTTTATAAATGTACCAAAGAGCACTAGTCGTGTCTATATAAATAAATTTAGAATGAAAACAAAAGTTTCTGTATTTAAATATATAAAAAAAGTCTATTAATTAAACAATCTCGTAGAGCCCTCCCTTGCATTAGCTCCTCTTGGCTGCTGGGATAAGCAAGGCTAGTTTGCTGTGCTCCATCATCACCAGCATCATGTTCAGCTATGTGTAGTGGTAGTGGAAGACCAGCTTAAAAAGCAATATTGTGTAAGACACAACATGCAGACTAGATTTTACTGGCAACATAAGGATGGTAATGAAGGGTTCGATGTTTAAGCAAACACCTCCAACGAGCTTTGAGCAAACCAAAACAACATACGATACAATTCCGTGCTTCAACATGACGGCTAGTCCGTAGTATAAATCTCTTCTCGCGAACCAGGTGCAGCATTTGATATATTGGTGTCATTAGCCAGCCTCGTTGAGGTTATCCAGAGTCACCTATAAATATTATAAATTATTTAGAATTCCTTGCTTACAAATAATAAATATTCGAGAAATATAATACATTTGAGTACCTAGTAACCATGTTTGTTCACCGTTTTGATGAAGTTCACACATGAAATTTTGCACTTGACTAGCTCATAAAAGAGTCATGTGTTGCTCCTCCATATTTTGAATTTACATTAAAAAAAATCAATTATGGTAACAAATCTGAAAATATATTTGGCACATATAATATGGAATCTAACCAATTTTTAAATTTTAATTAAAAATAATTCTTAAGCTGTAAAACTTACCATCTGAACATTTAGAGAATGGTATCCCTTTCTATTAAAATAAAATTTTCATCATCGTCCGGTTTGACAGTGGTTATATGGATGCAGTCAATACAATCAATAACACCGGGCAGATTAAATTTTCTTTGGAACCTAGAAGCAATAGGCGGAAAATATAAAAACTAGATGTGTTATGATAGTATGAAGTGTGTTATACTTATATCATTAATCTTAAATGTTACGTACTTTTATCTAATCCTTGACCTCTGTTATTGAGGAAATTCAATATTCCTTAACATATAAGTACTATTGAGTAACTTGTCTGATACAGCGACTTGTTGGTCGCTGTGGCAAATATTATGTGACACCTACAATACTTTGGTATGACCAAGTAGCTACAAAGCTTAGCGTGGATAGCACTTAAAAATGATAACAATACACAGTTTTTACAACCTCACAATCTAATCCATAAAAATGCATGTAATAACTAAAGTTATTAGAATGTAAATTTACCTTTACTTCCAAAGGAATCTCTTTGGTTCGTCGCAAGGAAGCATGTGCACGCAAGTCTCGACAAAGCTCCACAAAAGTAGCTTTATTGAGTCGACATCTTTCTATAAATAAAACGTCCGGCGTTTCACAAATTCTTTCCAAATTACGTCTCGAAATATTTCTTCGATGCTTCCGGAGCCCCACTGTTTCAATATGGGCAGCCTACAATAGTCTTAGTTTATGTATTATACAAAATAATGGGTTTTCTTTAAAACAAACAATACTTACTTTCACTTCCACACAGCTGTCAGCTGATCAAAATATTCGCCATTTTGTAGCGATAACTTCAAGTGCTTGGCATCCGTCTATTGTCGTACGCTTCTAGAAGAACTAGTTTGTCAAACCGGCCACTTGGCTACTGTTAACGATAAAATGAATGAAGTATTCTGACGTTTCGTAAAATCTTTAAGACTACGATGATATTTGAATACCTATTAAAAACTCTATTGGTCGGATCATATTACATATCGTATGCTTATCTCAATCCCATATATAGAGAATTCTATTCTATTCCATTTCAATAGCGTTTGTGCCATTTGTCTAAAGGTCCCGTACTGGAATCAATTGCAGAGTCACTGTGCATTGTTGACATCATAATCACAACTTTGTTTGCCTATAGTTTGTTTGCATAAGAATCACGCGTACATGGTTGATAAAATCCAAATGTTGAAGAACATAATGGATTTTCTCTTGCTATGCGAAATTCTCGTGGCACTTTTGTTTTATCCTTTCGTACTGTCGCAACCATAGTTGTCCTATTTTCAAACAGTTCCTTTGCTATACTAAGAGAAGAAAACCAATTAACGATAGTAATATTTAGCATCACTTGTATTCAGATAATGAATCGGTAGGTACGTGAATATTTAAAAATATCTGATTCGTCATCTATATCTATAATTAACTGTCTTTGTAGAGTCACTTGAAGAAGCTCTTCCTCAAAAAGCTTCGTATTCAATTAATTTGAAAGTTTAATTTTTTATACCAACAAATTATACTATTTTGATGGCAGAAGATAACCGCAGCGTATAGACGGTGAATTTTTATCCCCCTAAGTCCACTTTAATCCATAAGAAAAAATCCATTGATGGATCTTTTTGCACTCTTATGTCCACTTTAATCCTTGATTCAGAATTCTTTACTACGTGGATTTTTCAGAACTACTGTGTATCTAAAAATCCATTAAGGCAAACGTACACTGTGCAATCTTCTTTTATCAAACAAATATTCTTGACTGAATCGTAAATATTTTGGTTCATTTCATTTAGTTAACACTTTTCCGAGTAAACATTAGGTGAACTTTTGTACAAAAGTTCGCTTGGATCAAAATATTTCAATTTAAATAATTAAATATTGTTTAAACAAAAATCAAACTCAAAGTCAAATACATTTATTTATTTAGTTTACAGAATAACACTTCGCGTCGGACCCACCGTCAGACTGAACCTTCAGTTGACTTAATTCACTTGGCTAGTTTCTCTTGGGTGCATTAACAAACGACAATCTAAAAACAAAAGACAATCTGATAAATATGAAAATTAAAAACAAATGAACGCATACCCAACAAATGACTACCGAAAAGTGTTAAGCAATCGTTAGTGGTTACCAAAAACACGTTCAAGCAATTTTCAAACTTATCGACATTTGCCAGATTATGCTATTTCATTAGTATAGGTACTGGTTAGTATAATTAGCTTGTTACGTAAAAAATAAAAAACTAAGGATTTTTAATGTCGATAAGGTCGATCGATCGATCGATAAAATCGCTTGCACCTATTATTTAAAATCACTATCGATCGTTAATCACTTTCCATTTGTTATTTGTTTGATAGACCTTCATTTTTTTGGTTTGCATTCATTTTTGATTGTATTTCGTTTTTAAAAATTTACCACAAGGCATGATGTTTTTCCTCCGACTGCATAATTCAACAAGTGGAAATCATGACGAATTATAGATTTTGTGGGAATTGACGACAAGGGAAATTGACAAATTGACAAAAATGAAGAATCAAGGAAAATGACGAGTTAGTATACATCCCAATGAAATATAAATATTAACCTTTTAATTCAATTATTCAAGAAGGATGGTCTTACGTTACTGAAAGCGAACTTTTATACAAAAGTTCACCTAATGTTTACTCAGAAAAGTTTACATGATAATGTTTACATGATACAATATATTTACAAACACTTGTACTTTCCACAATATATTTTTATTTTTATCGTTTAGCCAACCAAAGCATCATCAGGGTTATATAACAACTGAAGTTTTGTTGAAAATAATACCGCCCAATTGTCATCCTCATAAATGAGAAAATTAAACAATCTTCACGCCCATATCCCCGAAGAAGTAGGCAGAGGCACAACCAGGGTACCCACGGCTAGCCGAAGACACTAAGTCCCACAATGTGATAGGTAAAAAAAATAGTATATATAAATAATGTGATAAGAAAAAAATAACTAAATGAAATGAACCAAATTCTTTATGATTTAGTCAAGAAAATTATGTTTCATAAAAGAAGATTGCACAGTGTACGTTTTCCTTAATGGATTTTCAGACACGCAGTAGTTCTGAAAAATCCACGCTGTAAAGAATTCTGAATCAAGTAATAAAGTGGACATAAGAGTGCAAAAACATCCATCAATGGATTTTTTATGGATTGAAGTGGACTTAGGGTTCTATCCGGACAAGTTGCAGCAGAGCACTCTACCTCCAGTGGTTTTGTTGTTAAAGACTGATGACGATTTAATTACGAACGGTTAGCATAAATTACATCACAAAAAACCGACTTGGATTTCAATATAATCTCGTCTAATTACACCAAAATTGAGTATTTTTAACTTCCATTCGATTCCATCAGCAGACTTAGACTTGATGGCAATGGGAATCTTAGAAATATCGTTCGCTTTTTTGATGTTAAACTTAAAACCTATCCTAAAATTTAAATATCTGCGCAGCTGCTTAACAGATAGTGCCTTAGAAGTTGTAAGTTCATTGGAGTATTCTGGGGAGAATTATGCTATAGCATGGCAATTGCTTTGTCAAAGATATAATAATCAAAGACTATTGGTAAACAATCATTTAAGAGGGCTTTTTAGCATTACTAATGTTCCCACAACTCCTCAAGCTTCAAGAAGTTTGAGTGACAATATCTCAAAACATTTACGCATGCTGCAATCCTTAAATGTTTCTACAGAGGGCTGGGATATTGTGATAATATTTTTCTTATTGAGTAAGCTTGACGTTATCTACAAAGAAAGTGGGAAGAAAAAATTCATGCCCATGAACTTCCAACACTGCAGGAATTCAAGTCCTTTCTGCGAGTACAAGCTGATCTTCAGGAGACACTGTGCCACGCAGAGATCGGTCCACCTAGATCAATACCTACTTCATCACAAAAGGCCTTGGTCACTATCTCCTCTGCGGGTCTCAACTCTAAGGTAACATTGAATAATACCTACCGTAATCAATGCCCGAACTGTAAAGAAAAACATTTTATTAACCAATGTCCCAAATTCTTATCTTTAAATCCCCAGTCACGCATTCGTGAAGCTAAAAGGTTGGGTTTATGTATAAATTGTTTAAATTCCAATCACATTCTACCTAATTGCAGAGCCACACGCTGTAGATCCTGTAAAGGAAAACATCACACTTTACTGCACATCACTCAACAATTCACAAAACCCACAGAACCAGCACAATATTATCAATTATAAACTCAGAGCCTGCCACTGCTCCTATGGAAAACAAATCTGTAAATTTGTTTACGAACCAACCAGTAGTTGACACTACTCTAAGCTCGGTGGATGACAAATTACCTGAACAATGTAAAAAAATTATTTTATCCACGGCACTTATAAATGTCATTGATAACAAAAATCAATTACATAAAATGCGAGCACTGTTAGACTCTGGCTCGCAGTCAAATTATGTTACTGAAAATATGGAAACACAGACTAAATATAGAAGTTATTGGATTTAACGATAATGTTACCTTAATAAACAGAATGTGTAAATTGTCAGTACGTTCCGTGGACAATACCTACTCCACAAATATGTCCTGCTTTATAGTGCCAAGCATTTGCAATTTTCCTACATATGTACCGAATACACATAGCCTTAACATTCCAAAACATTTTAACCTAGCTGACACTTCATTTTATAAGGGAGGGGAAATAGATATAATAATTGGTGCTGAATTATTACTGTATTTGTGTAGTTACTTTGTATTGGTCAGCACCGCTTAGGAGATGGACTGCTAATACTCCAGAGAACTTGATTAGGTTGGGTGGTGTCAGAGTGTGTTTCAGTACCAAATAGACCTATGCAAGTTAGATGCAATTTTATTATGAATTTGTTAATGCGTGATAATGACGGTGTAGAGAAGACAAAGTTTTCAAATGATGATATTGAACAGTGTGAAAGGGTCTTTGCTTCCCATACAAGGACATCTGATGGAAATTTTGTCGTCACTTTGCCTCTGCAGGAACCAATCACCGCGCTTAGATTATCTAGACCTGTAGTTTACAAACGATTTAAAACCCTAGAGTCAAAATTTCAAAAACAACCAGAATTTAAAGATAAGTATGTAAAATTTATGAGAGAATTTAAAAATTCAGGACATATGATTAAGAAAACTGATTCCAAACCCTGCAATTATTTACCACACCACGCAGTCTTAAACCCTCAAAAAACCACCACCCCCTTAAGAGTAGTTATCATTTCAAACCAATTCAGGAAAGTCTTTTAATGACATTCAGCATAAAGGCATTATAAACCAAGACAGCTTGGAAAATATTTTACTTAGATTCAGAAAGCATAAATTTATCATTTGTGCAGATATAGAAAAAATGTACAGGAAAATATACATTAACTCAGAACAACAAAACTTACAATGTATATTATGGCGAGAAAATCCAACAGATCCACTTCTTACTTATAAATTAACAACACTTAGTTTTGGCTTAAAATGTGCCCCTTACCTAGCAACACGTTGTCTCCAACAGTTAGCAGAGGAAAACAAAAATAAATTCCCTACTGCGGCTTCAGTTATTTGTTCAGATTTTTACATGGATGACTTATTGCATGGAGACGATGATGAGCAACAAGTTTTGAAAACAGTTGTTCAAGTTGATAAAATTTTGCAACGTGCAAAATTTTATTTAAGAAAGTGGAGGTCCAACTCATCAAATATTTTAAACTACTTGGAAAAAATTACAAACACACCAACTAATAGCACCCTAACCTCACTTGATACAAATATAAACACACAAAGGGTCTAGTACCCTTTGTGTGTTTGCTTGGTCTAGTGATAATGACACAATACAATATACACATCAAGAGGAACCAGTACTAAAACATTTAACCAAAAGAAAGATATTATCCGCAGCTTTAGCTATCTTTGATCCTTTGGGATTATTAGCGCCCATTATTATAATTGCTAAATATTTCTTTCAACGTTTATGGAAATTAATTAAAAAATGATTGGGACGAAAGCTTACTTTATGACTTATGTCAAGAATGGACAGAATTTATTAAAAAACTATACTCACTTAACTCATTAGTAATCCCACGCCATGTTTTTATCAAAGACTATATAACTTCAGAGTTACATGGCTTTTGTGACAGTTCACTAACTGCTTGTGGAGCAGCTATGTATGTGCGATCAATAGATATTAATAATAGATTTTTGGTGAGACTTCTTTGTGCAAAAAGTAGAGTTGTTCGTAACGAAACAATACCTAAACTAGAATTGCGAGCTTGTGTGTTATTAGCTAACTTGTATGACAAGGTTCATAAGGCCTTTAAGGGAAGTATCACAAAAAAGTATTTCTGGTCAGATTCAAGGGTAGTCATAGCTTGGATCAATTCAAAATCAAGTAATTTAACTGTTTTTGTTAAGAACCGTAGAAATGAAATAAAAAAAAATACTGAACCAGATGATTGGTACTGAGTCTGTTCAAGTGATAATCCTGCGGATGTGTTATCCAGAGGCATGCGGGCTGATAAATTATCCGCCTGTGACCTCTGGTGGCAGGGATCTCCGTGGTTGTCCCAGCCTAACATTGAATGGCCTTCCCACATAGTCTCATCACAAAACTTACCTACAATTATTTGTAATGAAGAAATACGTGACAGTCTTTGTAATGTTTCATCCAAAAGGCATACCAATGAATTTATTTCTAGTTTATTTCAACGTTGATCAAAACTTAGTAAATTAAAACGTTGCTTTACAATTATTTTAAGATTTTTATATAATTCTAAATACCCAAATAATACAATCGCCTCTGTGGTCTAGCGGTCCGGGTGTTGGACTTGACTGCATGAGGTCCTGGGTTCGAATCCCGGGTCGGCCAACAAAAAGAAATTGGATTTTTCCAATTTTCTAATAATAAAAATATTGGTCGGGATTGGAAATGTGCCCGGTTGGCGATAGGCTTGCCACCTATCACATTGTGGGACTTAGTGTCTTCGGCTAGTCGTGGGTGCCTTGGTTGTACCTCTGCCTACCTCTTCGGGGATATGGGCGTGAAGATACTTTTTTTTTTTTGTTCTAAATACCCAAATAATAAATTACAAGGTCCACTATCAGTGCAAGAGTTAAATAACTCTTTAAACAAATTAATAATTCTGGCACAAACACAGTCCTTTGAAAATGAATGCAACTTACTAAAACACAATAAAAAATTATCAAAATCATCCTCTTTATTTTATTATGTCTAAACCCAATAATGAACAATGACCCAATTCGAGTAGGAGGGCGCTTGGAACAATCGAATTACCAATATAATAAAAACAACCCATTATATTACCAAAAAATCACTTACTTACTCAAATGATAGCTGTTGATTTTCATGAACAGATGTTACACGCGGGTCCGCAGCTTCTGTTATCATCTCTGCGTGAAAAATACTGGCCTATACACGGTAAACAATTAGTCAATAAAATAATGCACAAATGCGTGACTTGTTTTAAAGCTAAACCAAAGACAGATTCACCCATTATGGGTGACTTACCCCCCTCCAGGATTAACCCCTCCCCTCCATTTTTATTTACAAACATTGATTACGCCGGTGCATTCCATGTGAGAAACTGGAGAGGACGTGGGTACAAGGCAAGTAAATGTTACATTGCTTTATTTGTATGTGCATCAACGAAAGCAGTTCACATAGAATTGGTTTCTAGCCTGGAAACAGCTAATTTCCTATCAGCTTTAAGACGATTCATTCCCGTCGCGGAAAGCCTAAAGAAATATTAAGTGATAATGGCACGACATTTCAAGGTGCAAATAAAGAGATAATTGAACTGTATAACTTTTTAAAAGAAAACTCAGATGAACTTATAACTTCATGTGCAAAGGATAATATTGTTTGGAAATTTATACCTCCTTATACACCCCATATGGGTGGGTTGCATTAAGCTGCCGTAAGGTCGTGTAAATATCATCTTAAGAGGGTCCTGGGTAATTCATTATTAACTTACGAGGAATTTTCAACTGTACTTACTCAAATTAAATCAATACTCAACTCACGTCCTCTATGCCCAATTGCAAACTCTAATAGTGATGAAATATTTTACTTAACACCGGGTCACTTCCTGTTGGGAAGAACACCTATCTCAATGCCTGACTATACAGTTGTACCTGTGACACGTCTCACACACTATCAACAGTTACAGCAATTACAGCAGGATTTCTGGAGAAGATGGTCGAGAGACTATATCGGGCTGCTGCAGACACGCTACAAGTGGAGAAGTTCCAAGAGTCAAGGGCTTCGCGAAGGTACAGTAGTCCTTGTCAAGCAGGCTCATCTGCCGCCGAACCAATGGAGACTAGGCCGCATTATCAACCGCTGCCAGGGGAGAGATGGCGCCACAAGGGTCGCAGAAATTCAAACCACAAGAGGAGTAATTAAACGCGCCTTTAATACTATATGTCCTCTTCCAATGGATTAGGTTTCTTTAATAATTCTAAAATTATCAATAGTTCCTTCATTGTATGTTACCACAGTAATAAATTATTTACCATGCTTGTTCCAATCAGACATCCTAATATAAACATGTTATCTGATAGATACATAAATTTACACTTATGTATGTTGTAAAATTATTTAATTAGGCGGGAGCATGTCGAAAGACAGCGTCATCTATTATATTTATCAATAATGAGATCTCTTCAGCTTCGTAGTCTTAATATAACCAGATAGATGGCGCTATTTGAAATATGTACGTAGTAGATGATATGAATTCAAGTCTGTAAAAACATAATGGCGAATAAATTTGGTGACAAATAACTCGTCTGCTGTTTCCTTATAAATCCTGAATAAAGGGCGAAAAACTACGTCTTTTCATTAAGTAAGACATTAAACTATAAATAAGAATACACTATTTGATCCATTGGTAAATTACTGCAAAGGCAAAAATAGTTTTTTGATAATATATATATAGTGAAGTGAAAATTTTGATAAAATGATAGCAAGTTTTTGACTACAATTTAAAATATACAAATATAAACTAAAATTGAAAATATACAATATAAAGGTGTTTTAATTAAAATGCCTAGAAATAAATGCAGTTCTTATAAGGCTGTAAGTACTGTCTGGCGCTATAACTACAGGAACATCGTTTTCAACTCTGTCTTCTATAGACATGTCTTCTTTACACATTATGCTAATATTGTGAAGTATTGCACAAGCAACTATAATATTAGGAATATTTTCAATTTTGTAATGTAATTTTCTAGAAAGACATGCAAACCGTCGTTTTAGAACACCATTACGTCTTTCTATAATATTTCTTGTCCTTATACGGGCTCTGTTATATCTTTCATCTGCTTCCGTTTGTGGATTGAGCACAGGTGTGAACACGTAAGATGTTTGTGCATACCCATTGTCACCAAGAAGGATTGCTTGCATGTTACCCTCTTCGAAATGCATACAGCATCTGCTATTTGCAAAAATCCGTGAATCGTGTACGGAACCAGGCCACCGTGACACAACATCATAAATTTCCATATCAGGGCCACATACCAATTGCACATTTATAGAAAATTCGCCTTTCCTGTTTCTATACGTTTCCCCATATTGCCTTGTAGGACTTTATATGGAAACATGGGTACAATTAATGCAGCCAACAACACCTGGGAACCTAGCAGTTTGATAAAACTTCCTCTTTATGGTAGGAAAATCAGTTACTGGTGGAAATTTAATGAATTCCTGTACTTTTAAAGCAAACTGATTGGATACTCGAGCCACTATTTTTGACACAGTCGTTTGACTTAATTTAACCAGAGGGCCGAGTGTAATGGCAACGTCAAAAATCATCTAACGTAACTTTCGCGTTAGTGAGTAAACTTGTAACATGTAGTTACACGTTTTAAGTGCGAGTGTGGAAAACCGTGTCACTAATCACTGAGTTACGCGTTTACTCACTAATGTCTGCGTTTATAATACGAAAAAATCATATGTAGATAACAACATATGTCATTGTTTAAGGTGGGCATACTTTCTATCGTCGTCGTATTACGTTGCGAATTTTCTTTCTCTTTTACTCCTGCAAGATTAAAAGAGATAAAATGAAAACAATGTCAATACATTTTTTCTTTTTCTTTCTTTAGATTTTGGCATTCACGTTAGTATTTTGCCATTAGTCAAGTAGAATTTTGCATCAAATTTGCCATAATCGGGGTTCAATTATAATTAGTCATTAGTAATAAGTCGTCAATAAGTTATGGCAGGGTCTTGGGTTACGCGATGGCCTCATTACTCAAGCTTATGTTGTGAGATTTGGCGGCAACGTCGAAATACACGATACGCTAATATCTTCATAATAATTTCATTTGTTCACTTTCACTGAACAAAATGCCATCAAATTGACTAATTTTACTCAATATAAACACGAAATTCAATAATTATGAAAAAACTTCGACCGTCTTTATCTCGCTGGCGCCAAAACTCCAATGCATTTCAAAGCCAATCCGTTAAGCAACAGTGTTGTCAATATAATTGTAGTACATTTCTTTTCTCATTTAGTATATTTACATGCAAAAATACTAGTGTAGCGAAATAATTTAAGTAAAATGACATAGAAATTATTTATCTTACTTAGTCACTAGTGTAAGTTAAAAAGAATTAAATAATAATCCCTGTTTTAACGTATGTTTGCGAATAACTTAAAAAGCAAGTTTTTTTTATCAAGTAATTAACGAAAGTATAAATATAGATTTAAATTAAAATGTATATAATTTCATTGTATTAAATCAACTTGTGGTAGCCTTATTTGTTTCTGCCGCCATAACTTCAGTGCTTACCGGTGACGTGTTCCGTTTCGGAGGATAAGCTTCCGGGCTCCTTTGCAGAATAGACCATCTGCCCTCCTGCAAGGCAGCTCGTAAAAGGCGAGCATAGGCTTACTGTCACTAACACCGTGACATCCTACTAGTATAATGTATTATTTTAAACTATTAATTAGTACAATATTCCTAAATTAAAAAAAAAAATTCGCACGTTAAACTTATAACACCTCTTTTTCAGTCGGGGGTTAAATGTTATATTTATATATAGGTGAGCCAACCTTAAAATACAGATTTAATTTATGGTCTAGTGGCCCGGCGCCGGACTTAACTTCTTGAGGTCCTAGGCTTAACAACTGAACCCATTTGACTTATCAATAATCAATGTACAAATAACACGAATTAACTAACAAAAATTAAATAGATATGTAAAACATAAATATAAAAACACTCAGACCTAGAAACCCAGTACAACAGAAATGTCCAAGAAAAAAAAGAAAGACTGAAAAGTCTAGAATTGTTAATTGTTTTCTACAACACCTTTAGGGAGACAACATTGAACTCTTTATGGAAATATTCGAGCGACCAACATAAAAAAAATTTTTATAAGTATCAATAACTTACTTTGTTAAGTTAAAATGGGTCTTGCATTTTCGAAATGAGATAAAGTCCTTAAAACACGAAAAGAATCACCCTAAAATTAAAAATGTGTAATGTAACGTAGCTAAGAATCATGCCAGCTTTCAAACCAAAAACTATCGTAATTGACCAATCCAATCAAAAGTTATGAGGTCACAAAGGCATAACACCTCTTTTATCCCTCTTGTGTGACTTTAGTGAGATGTTAACGCTGAATAAAAAATAGATGAATAAAGAATAGATAGAGAGATAGAACAAAAAATTAGGAAATGTGAATTTTTAATTTTCTAACAAAAATAACGTTGCCCGGGATTGAATCTGTGCCCGTCGAAAATTACGACGGATGGAGATTAAACAGCCGACGCCGCATAGAAGAGGAAGTATCCCCTTCTTTTTCTACGGCGCGGCGAAAATGTACGCCTGCGCCTGCTGTTTCGTTTTGACGGCGCAGGGCGCTTGCGCGAATGTTTGTGTTGTCATGTTTGTGTACGAAAGCGCAATAAGTGAATATTATATTCTACCACATAAACGACATTACTTTCATATTGATAATTAAAGCAATTCGTCCGCAAGCGGTTGGCGATAAGCTTGCCACCCATCATATCATATATAATCCCGTCGACCCACCATTCAGTCAGGTGTCGCCTAGAATACGAGGTTCTCCTAGGAGAACAATTACACCTAAGAGAAGATTATCTCCCCGGCCAAGAACCTCTAGGCCACATCTGACCCAAAGAAGACGTGTGCGATCCGGAACTTCCTCATACGTTGATCAAACGGCGAGGGTATTTCTCAATTCGGATATGGAGTGGAGAAATTTCCAAATTGAGAAATTCCAGGCCAAACAAAGACAAAAAGAAAATGATTTACGTATGAGGGAGTTGGAACTAGCGTCGCAA
>NJDC01010461.1:177155-193132 GCA_002245475.1 Calephelis virginiensis | reverse complement strand
TTATTGATTTAATGTACTTTATAAGCATTGTTATTGAAAAATTTAGCGTTCTGCACTTCTCCAATACATAAATTATCAGTGTGCCAAATTTTATGCTCCTGCGTCCGCGCAATTTTAGTAAAAAGGGGTCCAAAGTTTTGGCATCACGTATTAATATATAGATAACATTTTATATACCCACAACATTTTTCAGATGAGGCCGATATAGATGTTCTCTCTCAAGACTCGGCTTTTGAAACAAAAAGTGAATCCAGTGGCAAATTTTATGAGACATCGGGTAAGCTATTTTAAACCTGGATGGGAAAGATCTGGCTGTTTGTGGCATCGTACTTTGGAACGGATGTGCTTGACGTTTGAAAACTGACGTGATCGAAATGGTTCTTATCCGTTCAACGGCTCGCAGCCATTACATGCCTCTTAAAAAAAGAAAAGCTACTGCATTACCTATAGGTTCCGACGGGAGTCATAATTTTTTTGAATTATGGGACTTATATTTTTTTTTATTTTGATTAATAATAAAATGTATGCTAACGGAATTCAGGGCAGTGGTCATATTTGAGTAATAAAAATAATCTATCGCCTCTGTGGTCTAGCGGTCCGGGTGTTGGACTTGACTGCATGAGGTCCCGGGTTCGAATCCCGGGTCAGTCAACACAAAGAAAATTGGATTTTTCCAATTTTCTAAAAAAAAATGTTGCTCGGGATTGGAAATGTGCCCGGTTGGCGATAGGCTTGTCACTTATCACATTGTGGGACTTAGTGTCTTTGGCTAGTCGTCGGTGCTTGGTTGTCTGCCTACCTCTTCGGGGATATGGGCGTGAAGATACTTTTTTACTTTAAAAATAATCTCATTTACAAAAATCTTTTATTTTTTTATTATGAACGAATTGAATTAATTCAATTAGCATTTCTTCATATTATTTTTTTATTTAAACAATTTATTTTTCCCTTTTTTTAACAAACTTATTGCTAAAAGCAAGCGAAATTGAAGTCTGACAGAAGAAGTAAATATTGACCTTCAATCGACACGAAGATATAAATGACTGTCAACTTGGGTTCAGGCTCCAGGGATCATTATTATATTATTTCAAGTTTGCCATCTCATCAATCACTTTTATCAAACGAATTTCTAATGAATCAAGAGAAAGACTAAAAACCGGTTAACAACCGAGTGGGTACTGCCAAATAGTACCTGGTAACCCATAGTCCGCCTAGGAATTCCCCCGGCCGATAATACCTACAAAATTGTGGAGTTACACCCCTCTAGTCCAACATCAAAAGGCGCACACTCAAAACAAAAATTTTGTAATTTACCTGTATCCCAAATGTTTTGACAGGAACAAATTTATTAAAATTAAAAGTGACTTCATGCCTATATGCCCGAAGAAGTAGGCAGAGGTAAATCCAAGGCACCCACGACTAACCGAAGGTACTGGTTAGATCCTACAATGTGAAACGCAAATCCATCGCCAACTGGGCAGTTATCTAATCCTGGGTTTAATCCTATTAAAAAATAGAAATCCACTTTGAGTTGCTCGACTTGGGATTCGAACCTGAGATCTCATCAGCGCTCTAGCCTTGAGGAGGGTCCTCTAGGCTACAGAGGGGATACGTAAAAAGAAATCAGATAGTAATTTCCTTATCATTCAAACATAAGCAAACTATGAAAAACATATTAACTTACAGGAAAATCAGTTATAAAAGCCTCTGTTTCAAAAGGAAATATAAGTCAAGCGAAATCAACGGCCAGTATTATGACGTTTCAGAGTTATTTAAACATGAACAATCTTTTGAGACCTGGCTCACATCTTTACCAGGTATTACCCCGTGCTAATTCCCTGTGTTGGTCCAGGCTCCTTTGCAAAATAGACCATCTGCCTTCCTGCCAGGCAGCTCGTAAAAGGCATAGGCTTACCGTCACTACCACCGTGACATCCTACTAGGTGGTCGAGTTTCGCAGCGATAAGCCCGGATTGGTACCACCGCCTTGCCTATTCCTGCCGCCATAATGTCCAATGCTTTTCGTTGACGTGTTCCGGTTTGGAGGGTAAGATCGCCGGTAAACTTACTTTTGCTCGAGGCCTACCATCCCGGCATCAGGTTTGCAACGCACCATTACCATCTTTGGTGTCTCTAGGCGGCGTGAATTCCTTACCATCAGGAAATCCGACTGTTTGTTTGCTTTCCATTATCATAATAATTTACTTACAATTCAAGGCTTGGAACCGGGACCAAAAGTACAGGTTCAAACTGTGGAGCAACTGGCCCGGATAGGAATCAACCGCCTCATGTAAAACCATCTCCTAATGACTCTGTTAAGTTCCGGCTCGCAAGGAATGGTAGCCAGTAATCTAGCATAATGGACCTATTATCCCGGTCACACGACAGGAACGCACCAGCAATATCTATGTTGTCTATATGCCAAGGTTAGCACCTGCCATCAGGAGAACTGTATACTTATACACTTACCGCTCATATAAAAAATGTACATGTAAAATTTCATCAAAATCGATTAAGCTGGTTAGACGTGAAAGAGCAAGAGACAGACAGATATTTTCATTTATATATTAATTTGGATTTAGCTCTTACGCGGGATTGGGTTAAGATATCTGGATAAAAATAGCTTATCAATATCTAGCCTCATATTATGTCCACACATAAAAAATATACCAAAATAACACTCCATTCCGACGTGAAGAACAAACAAGCAAACCCATTTTCGTATTTATTATATTAGTATAGATAAATCTAAATAAAATTATTGAATTTGCAATTTTCCGCCAAAAACTGTATACGTATTATGGCGTAACAAAACAGGTAAAACAGTGCGCTAAGAATAAAGTGGACTTACCGGAATATACTAAGAACTCTTGAGTTCTTAGTAGTGTGTGTATTGTTGGTGGTAATAAACCAGTGGTGTGTGTTGTGTGGAGCTGGATATATTTGGGAATTTTAGCTTCCGGTAAGTCCACTTCATTCTTAGCGCACTATTTTGCCTGTTTTGTTACGCCATAATACGTATACATTTTTTTGGTGGAAAATTGCAAATTAGATAATTTTATTTAGATTTAAGTATGGATTTCCGCAAAGTAACGCCTTCTTCTATCAATTAGTATAGATTGTTAATACATAATGATGTATAAAATATCTCGACCGAGAGTCACACGGGAGGAGCACGACGACATTTACTCCAGACAATCGACGTGACACAAGATTTTTGTATGTATATGTATGATTTTGCTTAACTAATGTATTATTTCAGACTCAGGGCTATGTCACGTGTGTAATGGCAACAGCAAACTATGTTTTGGCCTTGTATGAAATAACAACTTTGAACGACTGCATTGTTATATTTTGGCTTCAAACATTTTTTGATATATACTTCTATATCAAGCTATATTTATCAATGCACCAGGTATTTATTTTTAAAATTTAGAGAGACGCGTGTAAAACGATTTTGAGCCTCTTGTAATATTTAAACTACAAGTGTTGATCTAGCTCCTTTGCAGCTTAGACCACCTGCCTTCCTACAAGGCAGCTTGTAAAAGACAAGCATAGGCTTATTGTCTCTAACACCGTGACATTTGACTAGGTGGTAAAGTTACGCAGCGACACGCCCGGTTTTAACACCGTTTTACCTATTTGTGTCGTCATAACGTCAGCGCTGGTCGTTAACGTGTTCCGGTTCGAAGGATAAGGTAGCCGGTAAACATACTTTTGCTCGAGGCCTAGCATCTCAGCACCAGACTGGCAACGCACCATTACCACCTAAGGTGTCTCTAGGCGGTTTAAATTTCTTACAATCAAGAAATCCCTCTGCTTGTTTGCCTTCCAATATCATAAAAAAAGTATTTACATAAATGCGGTGATTATACTCGTATTTGATAATGACGTCAAAGCGTCAGTTACTATTTTTTTATAAATTTAATAAACAAATATCCTGGGAAAATAACATAAATTGATCCAACTCCAAAGTATGCATGTATTTTAGATGTTATTCAACGATACTTATACATAGAAATCTCTTCAATAAATATCAAAACATGTGTAAAAACTCCCAGACCCATAAATTTAAAAATCTACGAGTATGTTCATGACACAAATGCCTGTCCCCACCTAAATCGAACCCAACCCTAACGGTTGGTTGATGGGTTTAGGGGTATATGCTAACCCTTCGAGCATAAAGGCGATTAAATTCATAAGTTCCTAGATTTATGTTTATTTATATTTTAGGGGTACCTTAACAGACATGGAAATCTGATAATCGACAGAAAAAAATGCAGGAAAAGATATTTTAGACACAAGCTGTGGGTGTGGGCGGACTTTATGATTAATCTTCCATTAGAATTATTTGGATTTTGTTTTCCGTAAGTGATATACAAACTCATTTATCATATTAATAAGCGAGTCGACCGGGTATTTAAGGTTTTGTAAGACTAGAAGCAAATCTTATGATTCATATAAAATGTGAACAAACAAGAGCGAGACCAAAACCTCGACAATTTCGGTCTTGCTTTGCTCAACACTAGTTTTTCCATTATACTTTTTTTCATATTCAACAATTTTTAAAGAATGATAAAATTTCCCTTGGTAAAAGAATTAAATCTTCATCTTTTGCTGACGATGCGTAGTCAATTAAACTATTGAAAATTCAATTTGTTTATATTAAATATAATAGTATTTCATATTTGGCTATTTAATTATAATTAATATTTATGTTATTTAACAATCAATATTTTTAAATTATTCAATTAAATTTAGCGCATTTTTAATTACAAAAAGACCTCCCTATAACCATTATAAGCAATTATTTACTCATATTCATGTATCTTTATTTGTTGTGATATAAGTACACCTTCGGCTACGGCTACGGCTGCCTTGTTACGGGCTTGAAGGTAAGTTTTATAACCTCAACGGAAAATAAGTGCTGTCATAATTTTGATGCGTTTCTGTTTGTGTGTGTGTGTGTGTGTGTGTGTGTGTGTGTATGTGTGTGTGTGTGTGTGTGTTCTGTGGCATAACACCTTAACGAATGGACCAATTTCGATAGGGATTTTATATTTCAACGCTGACTTAATAGATAAGGTGCTTAGCTATATTGCGGCCAGGCTTTGTCGGGGTTATTTTTTTATTTTAATATAAACTAGCAACCCGCCCCGGCTTCGCACAGTTATGTATATTATATAAATATACATAATATATTTTTCCTATTCAATCACTTTATCTATTAAAAAAACCGCATTAAAATCCGTTACGCAGTTTTAAAGATTTAAGCATATAAAGGGACATAGTGACCCAGGAAGTGACTTTGTTTTATACTATGTAATGATGTACATCTTTAATATTGTTTAAATAATATCTATTACAAAATTGAATACACGTTACAAAAACCTTAACAAACAGACGGTATCACTGATATCGAGATATATACGCCACCTGTAGGACTACTTTTGAATCTCGATGTCATGCGAATTAGAAATTGCAATCATACACATCATTTAATGTACTTTACTTACTTTTAACACAGTACTTGCGGATTAATAACATTTTTTAACAAATAAAAATCAACGAATTTGATAAAACTATTTATTGTTTACTATTAACTTAATGCTAATTATTCGCCAATACTGTGTTCAAGAGTACCTAAAATGACACTCGATTGCAATTTCTAATATTAAATAAATAAAATAAATAAATAAATATCCCTGGACAACTTACACTAATTGAATCTAACCCCAAAGTAAGCACATTATATGCTTGTGTTATGGGTGTAAGTCAACGATACTAATACATAGAAATACTTAAATAGATACCAGAATAAATTTAATAAACACCCAGACCCGGAAATGCGCACATCTAAATTTTCATCACACAAATGCCTGCCCCCGTCGGGAATCGAACTCGAGCCTCGCGGTAAGTTGATGTAGTTAGGCGAATACGCTAGCCACTCGACCAACGAGGCGGTCGAGTGGCATGAATATTGCATGAATCGAGCTTCGATAGTAACCTACTGGTTACTCTCGAAGCTACTGGTTGGTGAGTAGAGTTAGGCGTTAGGCCAACCCCTCGGTCAACAAGGCGGTCATTTAAACACAGGTTGTATTTTTCGGTTCTGAGGACTTATTTTAAAATATGTTTTTAAACATTTTTCCACTGTTCAACCAATTTTGATATTCATCTCTATTCGATTGGGCGCAGAGTCATTAAAGTGTATTTCCAAGCGTACCTACAGAATCGCAAAATACCGATGTTTAATTTTAAGATAATTCGTCAGTATTCGTTTTGTAACGTCAAAGCCAGCCATTGTTATATTTCGTTCTGGAGAATAAGGTATAACTTCACAAGACAATTTTTTTTTTTATTTTTTTTATAAAAATAGGTCGAGCCGCTTAGAATAATTGCAACCACAAACATTGTACCGCCGGATTTTTGAATATAAGACTTATTTATATGAGCGATGAGCATATGAGATAGTCGATGTACCGGCTGCGAAACTGTCCTGTGGCCGGGATATTTGGCCTATTATCTAGGCTAGTCTGCCGGCTACCCTACCCTCCGGACCAGAACATAATGTTTTCCTACCAGGGCAAGTTGCTGCTCAGAACTCTACCACCAGTGTTCTTGTTCGTAATGACCTATTTAACATGTGCTCGCCTCTTACGAGCTGCCTAGCATAGAGACATATCGTCTATTCTACACAGAGGACCTGGATCAATAGTGGGACCAAGTTTAAAGTTTGCTATAGAGTACTTGTACTATTTTATATGAAAATTTCAGGGAGCCCTTAACAGCTATTCACTACTTTCGAGTTAATAAACTATTTAGAGTGAAATATATGATTGAGTTTTATCGAAGAACTTCACAAGAACTCACTAACAATTTAACTATATTGCAGGTGAGTTTAATTTTGTATACCCTTCTTTTACTTTTGTTTACATAAAAACTACTTTAACAAATATCTAAAATAATATGTTACACACAAAATACAATAACAAATATCAAACATAATATGATACACACAAAATAAATTAACGAATATTAAACATAATATGTTACATACAATACATTAACAAATATCAAAGATATTATCAACATTATCAACATGTGAAATTTGATCATTTTATTTTTTATTCTAGTTTGGTTTAGTTTTACCAATATTAATTTCAGCCAAAATGCTATACTACTACTCGATGTTACACTCTTTAACAAAGATTTGTAGGGTTACTCTCGAATCTCGATATCATGCGAATTGAAAATTGGAATCGTACATGTAATTTTTTTGGCACTTTTAACGTAGTACTAGCAGATTATTAACATTTAGTCACAAATAAATTTAACGAATTCAATAAAAAAAAATGTTTACTATAAACTAAATGTTAATATTTTCCATCGTCGGCGCTTGGTAAAACTTCCAAATATTCATATTTCTAAATGAAAAAACACTTGTACTGTTTTAGGTATCACTTATAATTTATTATTTTATAAATAGCCTTCCGGTTTTGCTAATGACTGCATCATCAGGGCTAGAACTTAAACTACTAAGCAATATTTTTGATTTATAAACATAAATTCATTTCAGTGGGCAGATACAACAAACTTTAATACTTTATACAATGGCGTTATACTAGCAGTTTTTGACGCCATCGTGAATGAAAATGGTCGTATTTTTTTGTAATGATTGAATTTGGTGTAAATTATAAGTAAAATTAGTTAATTTAGGTGGGAATTAGTTTAATTTTGTACAATGAAAGTGCACAAATGAAATAATCATGAAGAAATTAGTGTATCGTGAATTTACTCGCTGCCGCCAAATCTCAATAGACGAGCTTGAGTAACGAAACCACCGTTTTACTCAAGACCCAGACATGACTTTATAAATAGTAACTAATGGCTGAAATAAAGACTTAATTAATACCGAAGACATGGCAGATTGGCCTAATAGTCGCCGTAGCCGGTCCCAGAAAGGGGCAAATCAACTACTAAACTAAACTAAACTGGACTTGCTAGCTATTGATTCTTTCCCCACTGAATTAGGAAATTAATACTATTTGAAAAAATAATAATAATAATTATCTCCACTTCATTAATTAATTACTAAATTAAATTTGCTATTTTATACAAACATTTGTAAAACTTAGTTATTTATGCTTGAGTGATAAAAAATGATAAATGTCCATGTCCAAATAAAAAAAAAATTAAATGTAAATGTTTTTTTTTTGTTTTTGGTAATTTACATGTTATTTTTCATACTAATTTACTATATATTATATTCAAGGAAAGAATCAATAGCTAGCAACTCCATTGTGTAACGTATTAAAGCTTTTTGTATCTACCCACTATGAAATGAATTTAAATAAAAAATCTTGTTTAGTAGTTTAAGTTATAGCCCCGATGATGCTATCATAGGCGAAACCGGTAGGCTATTTATAAAATAATAAATTATAAGCGATACCTAAAACAGTACAAGTGTTTCTTGTTTTAAAATATTATTAAAAGATAATAATTCGGCCTTATTGTGTTCAAGAGTACCTAAAATGACATATCCGATTCCAATTTTCAATATTGCAAGAATCGAGCTTCAAGAGTAACCTTTGCACTAGGTAGTCGAGTTTTGCAGCGACTCACCCGGATAACCAGATAGCCATAATATCAGTGCTTGTCGTTGACGTATTCCGGTTCGGAGGATTAGGTATATGGTAAATTTACTTTTGCTGCGGCCTGACAGACCCAGCCGCAGGTAGGCAACGCATCATTACCACCTTTGGTGTCTCTAGGCGTTGTGAATTTCTTGCCATCAGGAAATCCGTCTGCTTGTTTGCCTTCCAATATCATAAAAAAAAATAAAACCCTACTCAGAATCAGAATCAGAAAAATCTTTATTCACTTGAACCATACTAGTGGTATTTGTGCGCGTCAACATTTTTTTAAACTACCACCGGATTGGAACGTGGTCACACACTGAGAAGATCCGGCGAAAGAAACTCAGCGGGCTTGTCTTATTTCAATAATAATAATTACAAAATAAATTAGATTAAAATTATAAATTACAATCTTGCTTTAACTTAAATAAAAGGTACAACAAATCACATTACAAATTGTAGTGGGAGATTGAAACCTCTATCCCCAAGCATGTTCATCTTTCAAATACTCTCAGACCGTATTATAGCCTTTTTGACATAATTTTGCTTTAATACATTTTTTAAACTTATTTAAAGGTATATCTCTAATACTAATGGGCAGCTCCTTGTAGACACGTATACATTAACCCATAAAGTATTTAGTATTTTTATGGAGACGAGTTTTGTATACGGCTAGATTATTTTTGTTTCTCGTATTAATGTCGTGAACATCACATTTTTCTGTAAACATACATAGATTTTTTTAACATACATGAAATTCTCATAAATGTATTGAGAATTGAAGGTTAAAATATTTATTTCTTTGAATTTTTCTCGGAAGGCATCCCTTATTTTAATATTATAAATAGCTCTAATAGCTCTTTTCTGTAATACAAATATGGTATTTATATGTGCAGAATTTCCCCAAAGAAGTATCCCATAAGACATTAAACTATGAAAATAGCTAAAATATACTTACTACGTTTCAACATCAGCTGTTAATGTTCTTTTTTTTTTACTGCAAGTACTGCTGAACTAAGCCTATTTGCCAGTTTCTCAATATGAGGGCCCCATTGTAATTTATTATCAATTGTGATGCCTAAAAAGACAGTGGATTCAACCAGATCTAGTTTAGATCCATTTAGTAGCACATTGGAATCTACTAGCCTAACATTGGGCATTGAAAATCTAATACATTTCGTCTTATTACCATTTAAAAGAAGATTGTTGACTGTGAACCAATGTGCAACTTTGGATATCGCATTGTTCACTTCGTCATACTTACCTAATTGCCTTTTCACTTTAAATATAAGTGAAGTGTCATCCGCGAACAAAACAATAACGTGGGTATCCCTTATGTAATAAGGTAAGTCATTTATATATACAAGAAACAGGAATGGACCAAGAATAGAGCCCTGTGGTACGCCAATCGTAACCGCAGAACCCGAAGAAGTTTTACAATTTATTTTAACCCTCTGAACTCCATTGTTCAAGTATGAGATCATGACATCAACAGCTTTGTTCTTAATTCCGTAATAGCGTAATTTCCTGATCAAATTATCATGATGAACTTAGATAAAAGCCTTAGAGAGATCACAGAATACACCTAATGCATCATGCGAGTTCTCCCAGGCTTCAAATACGTTTTTTAATGATTCCACCCCTTCATCAACGGTTGAGCAACCTTTGGTAAATCCAAACTAACTAACAATTTGTTGACATTGAAGTAATTTAACATCTGATTAATTTTCAAATATTTTACTAAGTGTAGGCAAAACTGAAATAGGTCGAAAATTTGTTGGGTCAGAAGTGTTACCCGATTTAAACAAAAGGCACTATCTTGCTTTGTTTCATTAGATCAGGAAATACACCATTCGATATGCAGCAGTTAAATATAATAGCCAAATGTGGTTCAATATCATAAATTATTGATGCAATCGTTTTAACAGAATGTCCCCACAAGTCTGACGTTTTCTTAGTTTGTAGTGATTTAAAAGCTTTAATTACGTCTTACGTATCAACATAGGTAAATTTGAAAGCTTTGATACATTCAGTTAAAGATTGCTTCAATATTGATTCGGAAATAATGAAAGATGAGCAAAGAGTTTCAATTGGAATTTGTGTGAAGAATTTTTCAAACTCTTTGGCTATTTTCACATCCTCTTTAACACTACATCCGAGTTTTTGAATATACTTTAACATAGTTTTTAAATTCAATGCTATAGTTATATGATTTTTCATAATATAAATGAAATAACCGTTTTCTACTTATTAATATACCGGTTGTTGCCCACTTACTGAAACACGCCCGTTTTCCTATATTTTTTTTCTATGTATGAATTCTTTATTATGCTCGGTGTCAATTAATTTAAATAACCAATTAAATTATTTATTTGGATCATCGTTATAAGGTAGATTTGGCAATTTTTCTAATACATTATCCCGAAAGTGTTCTAATCGACTAGAGTTTATTGGATTAAAAGCAATATAATTCTTTTGAGACTTCTCAATTTTCATAGGAAAAATAGCTAATTGACCAAAGTGATCAGAGCTTAATTCATTATAACTGAACAGCTTACTGGCGATATATTTGTGAAAAAGTTATCTAAGCAAGTAGCACTAGTGGCCGTTAATCTAGTGGGTTCCAAGAATAAATTTTGTAAATTATATGATTTAAATATATTGAGAAATCTACAAGACAGGGATGATTTTTCCAATATATTAATATTAGATTCTCCACAAATAATAACATTCTTTTTTGAATTTGAAACCTTAAGTAATACCTCTTCCATTGTTTTTTTCAAAATCTTCGTCTGAACCACACGGGGGCCTGTATACACTTAATACAACCAGCTGCTCATACTCAATACAAGCAATCTCAATAACTCGTTCAATAGAAAAATTCACTATGTCCTTACGTTCCCTAAATTTAATATTATTCTTAACAATTATAAAAGAACAACCATGGGTGATATTTTTCCTATTGAATGAGCTACCTATCTGGTGATTCATGAAGCTGAACATGTATTGATAATCTTTTAACCAGTGTTCAGTAAGATATAACACATCAATATTATTATAGTTTATATATAACTCTCTAATCCTTTACCCAAAAAACCTCGTATTTTTGGTGTTTTGGTCAATTCTCTGATGTCAATTTCCAAATATTGCTGACTTAGTTTATTGTTCCAGCCTCTCTTTCGATGTGACTATGTTGTATAGCCCGGTGAAGTTGTAAAAACCTGGCGGTTAGCAACATACAGTAAACAAAAGTAAGCAATATTTGGGATTGACATAAAGTCAAAACGAAAGTTTGGCTGACATACTAGAGTAAATATCAGTAATATTTTTAGAATATTAACGAATCTTCTACATAACGTGACATTGTCAGAGTATATTGTGCCTGACACAATGAAGGGCCATTCAACAAAAATTTAATTAAATTGTCAGCAATATTTGGCAACCGACATCAGATTTTTATTAGGAGTGTAAGCTTCAGTAGGAAAAAAACTTTCATAATTTTAATATTTTTCAGTCCGCTATGACAGCGTGTGCAGTGGTAATATTAATACACACATTTACATGCGTGTGGCTAATAACACTCATGTGGGTGTCCCCTATCAATTATATACGGACACTCAAAATGCATCTTTTGGATGAGTAAGTTTTCTCTTATATCACACACGAATACAAGTTGAGTAAGTGTACATTTTCTCTTATATCACACATGAATACAATTTGAGTAATTGTGCATTTTCCCTTATATCACACATGAATACAAGTTGAGTAACTGTGCATTTTTCCTTATATCACACATAAATACAAGATAACTGGGTTTTTGAAAAAAAAATGTTGATTTTTTTTATGTATTTTAAAACTTTATTATCAATAATATTGATATTTAATGCAAAAAACTTCAAAACAATATTTTTTCGAATAATTATAAACAATTAAAAATTGATGAAATTTAAATAAAAATCACGTGAATATAAACGTGCCCTGAATTGATCACCGTAGCTGTGACGTCATAATGTTATAGCAATTTAATAACAGTACAGCGTAAACGGCTATTACGCGTGACTAGACAATAATAATATTGAAAATTTATAGCTAAAATACGTAAAATAATAAGTAGTTAGTTGGTTCCGATTAGCTATGTGTGATAAAGGATTTATTAAGGCAAAGTCTGATAATATTCCTGATGTTGATATATTTATGATTACCGATTTTTTTTAAAATGACGTTCGGTTAAATTCTGCTGAAGTTCGAGGTGCCAAGGCATCAAGGTAAGCCTGTTAAAAATAATATAATAAATGAAAATAATTAAGTATTTATTCTCCATTACATTAAATATAATTATTTATTTCATAAATTGTGGAACATCGCGTGAGAGTTACGGCGACAAAAATATAGGTTATGTTCAAGTAAGTCGTAAAAATAATATTTGTATTGTAAAAGGACGGGTATGTCCAGAACATCGGGCTCGGAGTAAAGCTTATTCAGTTACTTTAACTATTAATGAAAAGTCAAAAAAAAATCAGGATGTTCAATGCCATGATTGTACGGCTTCAGCAGGTAATTTATACTCCTATTAAATTTAAGTTTTTTGATGTTGTAAGCAATAATAATCGTTTATATTGTGTCTACAGGTGGTTGCAAACATGCATTAGCATTAATTATGTAGACCCATCGTAGAAGTGAAGATCCGACACCAACAGAAGTCGCTTGCTATTGGAAAAAATCTCGATTATCAGGCATTGGTACAGTTGTTATTACATTTAAAAACATTTTTTCAGGAGTTGCCTTTGTAGTATTCGTACATAATGGTACAAAACAAGAACGATAACATTTTTAATATAAATTTAAATATTTAATAATGACAACAAATTTAAATAGATCAAAACACAGTATTTATTATTTTCCTATCAACTGCATTAAGTAAAAACTAACATTATGACGTCACACGCGCTCGGGTTCGTTCGGGAGTTGTCGGCGTGTCTTCGGTACTGGATTCAAAAATTAATTTTTATTTTGAAATAACTTTTGAATTATTGCAAAAAAAATAGTTTTGTTATAAAACTAATATATAATCTTTCCATTTATCACACAATATTTTTTTTTCAAAAACCCAATTAAGTGTGCATATTCTCTTATATCACACATGAATACAAGTTGAGTAAGTGTGCATGTTCTCTTATATCACACATGAATACAAGTTGAGTAAGTGTGCATTTTCCCTTATATCACACATGAATACAAGTTGAGTAAGTGTGCATTTTCCCTTATATCACACATGAATACAAGATAATTAAGTGTGCATATTCTCTTATATCACACATGAATACAAGATAATTAAGTGTGCATATTCTCTTATATCACACATGAATACGAGTTGAGTAAGTGTGCATATTCTCTTATATCACACATGAATACAAGTTGAGTAAGTGTGCAATTTCCCTTATATCACACATGAATACAAGATGAGTAAGTGTGCGTATTCTTTTATATCACACATGAATACAAGTTGAGTAAGTGTGCATTTTTTATCCCTCACACAAATACACGCGACAAAATCACACGACCCTGTGTTGTTCCAGCCAATTTTTTCATGATTTTTTTAGGGACACACCTCAACGTCGATGGGATTACTCTACTTCCTTATATGTAGTTGTATCTGAACTAACAGCGACTGGTGGCGACGAATTCACCATAAATGAGATATTGTCAATGGTGATTCTCGCCATCTGCCTCATATGTGGGAAAATCCTGGCTGCTACAGTTGTAGCTTCTTCAATGCAACTGGCGTCCTCTACGAAGTTCGCATTAAACAATTACGAAAGTACTACTAAAGAGCTAATTGATTTTTTGAAAAACCAGGGATTGTCTAGTAAGTGTATAGATTGTCTTAGGTTTGCTTATTGTTAACACAACTTTCCCTTTTAGTTTGTACTTTTGTACAAAACACTTTTTTTGTTACTTAAGCCAACCGGTTCATTTTTTTAGCAAGAATTCGGTTCACTAATAACAATAACAATACATCGACTTCATTGTAACTAAAAAAAAGTATCTTCACGCCCATATCCCTGAGGCAGAGGCAAAACAAGTCAATGTGACAAGCCTATCGCTAACCGGTCATATATCCAATTGTGAGCAAAGTCAATTTAATTAGACAATTTAAAATATACAATTTCTAATATTTATTGTTGCTCGACCCAGGGATCGAACCCGGCACCTCAAGAAGTCAAGTCCGACGCTCGACCGCTAGACCAGAAAGGCGACACTTTTAGTATTTGGTTGTTATTGAAGTGAAACTTCTTTAGAATCGTTGTGATTTCAAAACGGGTGCAACGGAAAAACGACAGGTAAGAGACACAAATATATATTCATCTCATTCTTTTATCGGTTTACTGAAGTTTCACTTCTATCGTGTGTGAATCGCACACACAACTTTTTGGGTTGTGTTGCTTACATGAAGTTTATTTATTGATGATAAATCACTGATAAAAGCCACTCTCTCTGGTTATCTTTTACCATCAGGAGAACCGTATGATGTTATAGGTCAGCACTGACCTCTAACATAAAAAAATCGGAAATACAATGATATTTTTGTTTGCCCATGAATCGAACATTTCATATAGTAAACACCAGAATCGGACCACTAGACCAGAGATGCAAAAAAAAATTCTCTTCTAGATTACCAATTCACAAAACTTTGGAAGTACATTCGCCAAATTTGGGTGACACAAAGAGGACGACAGGTAAAATTATTCAATCGATAGTCTTTTTTTGTAGATATTTTTTTCAAAATTTTATTGTCTGTCCGTATGTATCATTACACACATGGTTTTAGCTATTTAGGTAGTGTAATTAAATAGATGACCCTGGACGAATTACACATATTGATCTTAACCTTAAGTAAGCACATTAAAAGCCTGTGTAGCAAAAATAACCCTAAATCTATTTCACAAATTGAACCTCACCCGAGTTAACAACACTAATACAGAGAAAACACTTTTATATATACTAGAATATAAAAAATAACAACGTTACTTAAAACCGACTTCAAAACTAAAAAGTAAAAAATAATAAAGATTTAATATTAATTACATACTATCTATTACTTATATGTGCTATTTACTAATAGATTTGAAGTCGGTGGCAAGCCTTAAACTAATAATTATATTATAAATAAGTATTAAATTGGATTGGTAAGTAAGTAAGTAAGTAAGTGTTAGTAAGTAGCACATAATATAAGTAATGGGTAAGTAGTATATAATTAATATTAAATCTTAATTATTTTTTACTTTTAGTTTTGCAGGCGGTTTTAAGTAACGTAGTTAGTTTATTTAACACTTTTTA
>NJDC01010461.1:145981-161107 GCA_002245475.1 Calephelis virginiensis | reverse complement strand
GTGTCGGTGTCATTTGGCTCAACGTTGTATCCAACTCAAACAACCTCATATTTTTCGATACTGTCGTAGTTTAAAAAAATATATTCATCATATTCAGGGACTTTGCGGGCTTCTACAAATGTTTATGCAATAAGATAGCAACCAAGAACATGGCCCTCCAGATAGTAATTGATACCGTAGATCAGGGTAGGCAACCCAATGGCACGCGAACAAAATTTATTCACGTTGCCGTTCATGAAATATGTGTAAAAAATGTGTAAAGTGGGTATTTTATGACGATCACGAGTGATCCTACGCTACGGAATGTTCGGTGCGCGGGGTGGGGGCTGCGCTATGGCAGGCAGGAAGCTGCAGATTGCGCAAGCGCACCCGCCTTCTCGCCACCACAGGCACAGTGGATGCAGACTCCTCAGGGGTTTTTTAGTGGGTAGGACTGCCCCAGTAGGAGGGTGCCGCCAAAGTTTCTCGAAGGCGGCGCCGGGGCAGGAGGGCCTGGGCCCTAGCGAGTCCCACACTCGGGCCGAAGCGCGGCCCGGTCGGACGTAAATGTCTTTTTCCCCTGCGAGACAAAAAAAAAAAAAAAGGCAGGAAGCTTTTCATCTACCTATGCCTGCGAGTCATTATTTTCAGAGATGAATAACATTAAAAACTCGGTCAGAAACCGTTTGACAGATGAATCCACTTCAGCATGCATTTTGCTAAAAGTAACATCTTACAACCCTAACATAAGTTATTTGTTACCTAACCTGCAGCAACAGAAGTCATACTAATTTAACGGTAATTGAATTTATGCGTGTAATAAAAACATTCCAAAATGTACCTCTTTTGTTTACTTTATTTAATAAAGAGTTTTGATAGTATTTATTATTATTATTTTCCAAATAATCAGAACGCCAAAATTATTTGATGGCACGTCAATGACCCCATTAAACGTTTTTTTTTAGAAAAAGTGGCACGTTGACGCATAAAGGTTCGTCTACCCTGCCGTAGATGTTATAGAGACGTCGCTGTCTTGTTGTCCAGGTGGTAGACTAATTGTGCAAGTGTATCTACCCTATTCTCCGGACCAAAACATCACACGGTCGTCATGGCGACGAGGTAAGGTGGTGGATGCCAACGACAAGACGTAGAGAAGCAACACGCCACTCAGCCTGCAGAGAATGTTAACTTAAACTATCTAATAATGAACTTTTCTGACGCCGTATTGGACGATTGGATATGGTACACACATAACTAGAGGATTCGATCCCGGGATCCCGAAGCCTGGGATCACGGTCATATTTTAGTCCCGAAATTTTCGGGATTAAGTTTCATAAGTCCCGGGAATTTCGGAATTTATAGTTTTTTTAAAATGTGAATACAAATTTACGTGAAACGAAACGTCCTTACTTTCATTTGACGGTTTGACGTCTTTTAAACACTGCTGATTCCATTTGTATTTGCTAACAACCGGTACCACAGTATTACGTGTAAAACCGCTTTGCGTCGTGTAACTATTAATATTTTTTGTTATTTGGTGATACTCAATGAATTTCTTAAAAAATAAGAATCATTAATGTGTCTCAGTGGTTATAGATGAAAAACAACGAACATTAATTTCTGTAGAGGTTATGTTTATATCAAGGAATATAAATACCCTTTATTAAGAGATTTATATTGCGTACCTAAATTATCTTAATATATATAAATCTCGTGTCACAATGTTTGTCCTCAATGGACTCCTAAACCACTTAACCGATTTTAATCAAATGTACACACCGTGTGCAGTTTGGTCTAACTTGAAAGATAGGATAGCTTACATCCAAATTTTTCGCGAGCGAAGCCGCGCGTAACAGCTAGTATACTTATATGTTCTTTTCATCTCAGTTAAATTTTAAGAAGAAAACAATGTCATTATCCAAACAAAAGTTTTTACCGATAGTCTTTTACATTTCCTTTTTTGTTTTGAGTTTATTATAAAAAAAATATAAAGTAACTAGGCACTTCCATAGTAAATGTCAGCCAGTCAGTTTATCAAAATAACTATAATTTTGATTTGTTTTTTAAAGATTTAACTAAAGATTAAAAAAAAATGATTTTGATGTTTTTTAACTGTCTTTTTCTTACCACCTTCTAGAAATTACAATTCACCAATACCCTTATCTTCTATCTATCTTATATCTTATGACCCTAAACTTATTAACACTAAGAGACAATCTGAAAAAAATTTGCACTATTGAAAAAAGACCTACTGGCATTGCAAGTCGTCATTATTATTACATTAGTTCATTTCTTTACAATAGTATAAATAAACAGTTAAATATTTATTCACTTACACTATATAAAATGCTATGGATGGCAATTTGCCCATCAAAGCTTTGCCTTATGAAAAAACGGAAGACCTCTTAGTATAGTATAAATAATACAACTAATCATATACCGTGTAAACGAAATATGCAAGAGTTGAATTTTGCATATTTCGTTTACATCATACTGATACGTACACATACACACATACACACACACACACACACACATACACACGCGCGCACATTCACATACACGCACAAATACAAATTTACCAAAAATCTGTTCATGTTATAAATCAGTGGAAATTAATCTCTTTTATGCTTAATACTTGTAACTAACTAACCAACTACTCTAGTTTAAAATGAACCTGTCTTCTGGAGGGGGGCTTTTATATGCGCAACACAGTTGTATACTTCTGCGTATGTCATCGACACTCACTCGTATACTTGTTCTGGTTCCAAATATTTTTTTTTGTATTTGTAATGTCAAACGATACGAATTTCACCGGGTCGTCTAGAGAACTTTTTTATACAAGAGGAGGCAAACGAGCAAGTGGGTCACCTGACAGGAAGTGATCACCGCCGCCCACGGACATCCGCAACACCAGGAGTATCACAGATGCGTTGCCGACCTTTAAGGAATGAGTACGCTCTTTTCTTGAAGGTTCCTAAGTCATAATAGTTTGAAAATACCGCCCTCGGTAACTGCTTCCACAAAGGTGTGGTGCGGGGTAAGAAATGTCTTCGGAATCGCGCAGTTGTAGATCGCCACGCATCAAGATGATGGGCATGATACTTTTATACTTATAACTATATTAGAAATTCAAATGTTTTAATGAACACTTACGGTCATTAAGATCTCAAACTGAATTTGGTAATTATTATACGTTTTACGGGCTATCAATATAACATTGTATATCATAGTATGTCCACTACGAGTTTAAACCAACTTGATAGTTTCGTTGTCCACCCAATAGGAAGTTACTTCGAAAGCCATTCAGGCGACGCCTTAGTTGTTTAATAGGTCAGGATAGTGAGTTAGTTTCATGTCCTAAGTGGCTTCTTGCATCAAAGTAATATAAGTTGTATCCAGTATGTAGCTAGCTACATCCTACGGCTTTTATTATCCGTCTACACCAGAGGTCCCCAAACTTGTTTCTTGTAACGCCCACTTTGAAAATCAGTTATTTTATATCGCCCCCTACCCCGTTTGTTTTCTGGGTTTTCTGGGACTAACCGAAATCAATGGGAAAGACTGGTCTACACCCAGCCTTAATTTAATTTTTCATTTAACTATTCACATTGATGGACTTCTAGTTAATAACCACTACGTATGCTATCGCCGAATTTCATACTTTTTATATGATACTGGAAGGCAAACAACCAGATGGTTTCCTGATGGTAAGAAATTCACGCCACTTAGAGACACCGAAGGTGGTATTGGTGCATTGCCAACTTGAGGCAGGGATATTCGGCCTCGAGCAAAAGCAAGTTTACCGGCTACCTTATCCTCCGAACTGGAACACGTCAACGGCAAGCATTAATGTTATGGCGGCAGGAATAGGTAAGACAGTGGTACCAATCCGGCGAGTTGCTGCAAACTCTACCACCTAGTCAGATGTCACGTTATAAGTGACGGTAATCCTATGCTCGCCTTTTACGAGCTGGTTGACAGGAAGGAAATGGTCTATTCTGCAACAGAGCCTGTAACAACACCCCCGTATTGGTACAGGCTCCTTTGCAGAATAGATCTTTACAGAATCCATCATACCAGGATCATACTGCGTCCTTCATCCAAAAATAAGTTTCACTTCTTACGTGTGTACACTAATACACACACACACACACACACACACACGCACACACATTTTATCTGTGGAAATTGTATGAAATTTCATCGAAAACATTTTAAACTTTCATACCACTTAAGAAAAAGTATTTTCTTGTCTGTATCCCCGAACAACTAGGCAGAGTTGCAACCAAGACGACATCGACGATCCCACAATATGACAGGTGGCCAACTTGTCGTCAACCAGGCATATATTCAAGCCCGACCAACGTTGTTTACCTACTTTAGCAAAAAATCCGAGAATCGAAGGCCGAGACCTCATGAAGTCCATTGTATTCGTGTGGTTTTATACAGATTCATCTGGTTTATTGTAAAATATGTATGTATTCATTATACTTATTACGTATGTTAGTGTTTATTTATAGGTTGTAGCGGTATCTTGCATGTAACATCAACAGACAAAGAAACAAGGAGACAAATAAAACAACATTGGTCTTAGATTCTGTACTATAAAGTTTAAGTTTTTGATGGCACAGTGCGTGCAGTACCTTGCCGGGATAATAATCAACCGCCTTACCATTTCTTATCACCATAGAGTTTAATGCTGTCATTTCCCAGTCCGGATGATATGGCAGTCAGTTGGCTTGAATATGACACTTAACGTCCCCTACTATAAAATAAACATGGAACCAACAGGCCACGGCTGTCGCTTGCCTTCACGAGATCTGTTTTTCGCTGTTTTGTTTTGTAGCGATTGTTTTAAATAAACTTTAAACAAAAGGAAGTACGCTTCTCAAATATAGAAGTAGTATCTTCACTACTAAAATAATATGTACTATACTAAAATCGAAGTACACTATCTCAAATATAGTAGTAGTATCATCACTACTACAATATTACCCCGTGTTGGTCTGGGATCCTTTGCAGAATAGAACATCTGCCTTCCTTACCAGGCAGCTCGTAAAAAGCGAGTATAGACTCACCGTCACTAACACCGTGACATCTGACTAGGTGATAGAGTTCCGCAGCGACTCGCTCGGATTGGTACCACCGCCTTACCTATTCCTGCCGCCATAACGTCATGACGTGTTTCGGTTCGGAGGGTAAGGTAGCCGATAAAATTTCAATTTTTCTCGAGGCGTAACATCCTGTACCTCAGGTTGGCAACGCACCTTTACCACTTTTGATGTCTCTAGGCGGCGGAAATTTCTTACCATCAGGAAATCTGTCTGCTTGTTTGCCTTCCTATATCATAAAAAAAGGTACTATACTGAAATGGAAGTACACTCTCTCAAATATAGTAGTAGTATCTTCACTACTTTATAATATACTAACTTTATAAGAAAATTTACATTTTCAAATTTTATTTTGTTGCCCGATACGGTAATCGAACCCAGGAACTCAAGTAGTCATCCGACACTGGACCGCTAGACCACAGAAGCGATTAAAAAAACTGTGTGCAATTTTTAACATTCAAGCTGCCTTCAAAACCTAGATTTTAATGCCTTAGTTATGTCAATTCCATGGAAGTCTCAGTCATTAAGACAGCTCACGTGAAGCGTTTATAAAAGGTGTCACGTTCTTTCGAGCGTGTTTGACTCAAGTTGGGCTTATTTGTTCTCTATTCCAAGTGATAGGTAATTGTTGTAGACGTGACAAAATTTGCACGTTTTCAGATTGTTCATACGGGAACTGTTATTTTTTAAAAGTTGACTCCAACTATTCTCGAACAGAGGATTATTTCAGTGTTTTTTACCATTTCCAAAAAGATGAAGCTATTGATTCGACTGGATGTTTTTCATATATTTAATTGTTTCCATCCTTAGCACTTGGTGAAACTCCATTACCAATTTTTTAATTTATATAAAAAACACTTGCACTGTTTAACTTTATGTAGTTTTAAGTAAATCACGAAATAATAGTACTTATTAGTCAACCGGTTTCGCTTTTACGGATAACCGGATATGTTGACTTAAAGTTAACAAGAAAAACGATAGTTAAAGAATTTATTGATATAATTTAGCCCTGAAGATACTATAAAATCGAAACCGGTTGGCTAATACTATTATTACATGATTTATTTAAAAATATATAAAGTGAAACAGTGCAACTGTTTTCACATATTAAAAACATGCATGCTTATGGTTGTTAGTTTTTATTGTTTTAAGCAAGTAACGAGCATACGATTAAGAGAATGGTAACAAATGACCATGACCTAAATAAACCATAAATGTTATAAGTGCATCGCTGTACTACGGCCGAGATGTTAGACATATTCTGTAAGTCTAAAGGCTACCCCATCCTCCGGACCGGAACATGACACTGTCATTATGGTGGCAGGAATAGGTCAGGAGGTCCCTACCCACCCAGTGGTCTTATTGGATTAACAAATAGTTTTAGATGGGTTTGTTTTCGAAAGGTAATTCCCATGTGGTTATACATAAATTTTAAACGAATTTTGATATTTATATTTTCCCCGTATTAGTCAAGGCACCTGTGACCTGTGCAGAATAGACCATCTGCCTTCCTACCAGGCAGCTCTTAAAAGGCGAGCGTAGCTTACCGTCACTAACACTGAGACATCTGACTCGGTGGCAGAGTTTTACAGCTACTAGCTTGCACTGGATTCCTGCTGTCATAACGTCAGCGCTTGCAGTTACCGTGTTCCGGTTTGAAGGGTAAGGTAGCCGATAAACTTACTTTTACTCGAGGCCTAACATCCCGGCCTGAGGTTGGCAAAGCACCTTATCATCTTTGGTGTCACTAGGCAGCGTGACTCATGCGTCATCCATCTGCTTCTTTGCCTCCTAATAACACGTAACCTTCAGGAAATCCGTCTGCTTATTTGCCTTCCAATAACAAAAAATATGTTAACGAAAACCACCTTGACGTTATGAGGTGGTGGTGTTGGTGAAGAAGGAAGTGGTTTTAAAAAGAGAATTAGGAAATTGCGACGTGGTTATGAAATTGAAGTCGATTAATACAATTCTAGTGCGCTTAAACCATGATAATATAGATGTTTATACGGCAAAGCCCGAGTTAAAGTTATTCACCTTTTCTCCGGAAACCCGTCTAGATATTGGAGTAAAACATTACCTTATGTCACTTTCCTGCCATACAAATTATACCATAGCATCACTGCGTTGCGACGTGAAACATGAACAAATATACGTTCTATTTAAGATATTGGTGCGTTGTACAGATAACAACACAACAAGCTATCCACTGATTGACTCTATTATCTAATAACAGAGTCTGAGTTTCTTTAGCAACTAATTGTGTAGCCTTCTGTACATTGACATTATAAACTCTGTATTCAACCTGTACTTAAAGCAAAACTTTCTACAAATGATCTTATTTTAATGGAGGATGTTACATATCTGATGTGTATGTTTTTTACTACTATCTGACGTCTACTCCATGACGAAAAAGAATGCAAATTAACGCTTATCAATTGGCTTAGAACTTTATATTATGAAAATATCGAACTGCTAATGAAGACAGACACTCACAGACTGACGCACTCACTCACAACCACACACACACACATACACGTACACACACAAGCACACTTACAATAAAGCCTAGCACATTTAAATATCTATTTTCTAATCTTAATTAAATTTGTTTTCCTTTTTTTATTTAGTAAGATATTATATGGCTTCAATGTCGGCCTAGTCACTTGTAATTCAAGTAGGTACTTGTACTTAACATAGACACCATACTCTCACAAAACCGGTTTTCAATCCGTATATTAAAAAAATAACAAGCGTGTATTTAATACAAAAGCGTGTATTTTAAACCGTTTTTGCGAAGAGCAAAAAACAAATATGTTATATTTTTTTTAAATACCCAAATAAATATTTTCTATTCGAAACAGCGTATTTCCGAAGTGCTCCCATTGCTTGCTACCAAGTCTAGATTTTATAATTGATAAAAGAAGGCGTTGCTTTGCGGGAAATTGCAAATTTAATAAAAAATTCAGTTTTACAATTTAAAAAATCCAGAATACAATAAATCAATCAGAAAAATCAAGAAAAATCAAATTATTTTTGTTTAAAACGACATAATTGAAGTTGGGTTTTGCAATTATACTATGATTAAATTATCTAATGGAAGTTTCAACCCTTATGTAGTCATTAATTAATGTTAATGAGAGGCTTGAAAGGATTTTATAACATCCGTTTTATGTTGCTTTAATAATTCACCAGTTCACACTCGCCGCCATTTTGCACGTACATTACAATGGAAAAAGGGTTTATGTAAATAGCGTAATAATATTTTTATCAACAACTTTCTAAAATAAAAGATGTTTACGTAATATGACAAAAGGGCACTAGCGTGAGTCAACCATGACCCATAAACGACATAGAAGTTACAGATATGTCCCCATCCTGTGGCCGAGGTGTTAGGTATGAAAACCAAATGTGCCCACTACCTTACCCACCTATGTACCACGTTTTTATATTTATAACCTCAAGACTCCGTTGGGGAATAGATTTGGAAGTTATTTATTTGTAATCGCCTCTATGGTCTAGTGGTCTAGGTGTTGGACTTGAATGCATGAGGCCCCGTGTTCGATTCCCGGCTCGGGCAACAAAAAGAAAATTTGGTTTTTTAATTTAAAAAAAAAGTTGTTCGGGATTAGACACATGCCCGGTTGGTGATAGGCTTGCCACCTATCACATTGTGGGACTTAGAGTCTTCGTCTAGTTGTGGGTACCCTGGTAGTGTCTCTGCCTACCACTACGGGGATAAAGGCGTGAAGATATTTTTTTTATTTCTTTGTATTTAATTTTTTTCGTTAGGTCTTATTCTTATCTTATTCCAAATTCTGCAAAATTCCAGGAGCCAAGTAGCTTTTTAAATGTATAGGCAAAAGTATGGCGATTAATGATATATTTATTTTGTTTTATTTCATTTATTGTTATTTATAGAAGTAATCAGCGCCGCCTACAGACATCAGGATGAAGGATAAACTCGGATGCGTTGGCGACCCTTCAGAAGTAGTTGTATTCATTTCATGAAGGTTCCATATTATCGACACTTCGCTTATAAATAAATAAATATGGCTGGACAAGTTACGTAAACTCAATATTATCTCAAACTAAGCAAACTATAAGCTTATGTTGGGGGTGAGTCAACGTTTCTAATACATAGAAATACTTAAATAGATACCAGAATAAATTTAATAAACACCCAGACTCGGAAAATGCAGACATCTAAAAGTTCATCACATAAATGTCGGGAATCGAACCCGAGCCTTGCGGTTGGTCGGTGGAGTTAGGCGTGAGAACTAACCCCTTGGCGGTCGGCGGTCGACACTCATCATTCATCGTCTCTGTGGTCTAGTGATCCGTTCTTGGAGATGACAACATGAGCTCCCGAATTCAATTTCTGGATCGACTAACTCAAAATATGTTTTAATTTTTTTTTATGATATTGGAAGGCAAACAAGCAGACGGATTTCCTGATGTTAAGAAATTCATAGAGACACCAAAGGTGATAATGGTGCGTTGCCAACCTGAGGCCGGGATGTTAGGCCTCGAGCAAAAGTAAGTTTACCGGCTACCTTACCCTCCAAACCGGAACACGTCATGTCGTTATGGCGGCAGGAATAGGTAAGGTGGTGGTACCAATCCGGGTGAGTCGCTGCGAAACTGTACCACCTAGTCAGATGTCACGGTGTTAGTGACGTTAGGCCTATGCTCGCCTTTTACGAGCTGCCTGGCAGGAAGGCAGATGGTCTATTCTGCAAAGGAGCCCGGACCAAAACGGGGAGAATATGTTTTAAATTTACTAATAATAATAAAAACAACGTTGTCCGAACTGGATAAGTGCCCTTTTTGGCGATAGAGATACCTCACTCTTTAAAGGTTCCTAAGTACGTTTGTAAAACTACCATTGTTGGTGTTCTGAATAACATAGTAGAAGTTCGCGATGCATCTTGGTATATAAATACAAACATACATATCTTTACGCCAAGTCCTTTACGGGGTTGGTAGAGAATATCGAGTGCCAAACCTCACGATCCTGGCAGACCTACCTGGCTTCCTCCACATTCATTACCCTTTTCAACAAACACGTCGGTTTTGGATACTCTTGACACCACCTTCGGATACAATTCACATGAATGTGGATGAATGGATAGATCTTTCATAAAAAAGTATCTTCATGCCCATATCCCCGAACAGGTAGGCAGAGGCACAACCTGGGCACCCATGACTAGCCGAAGACACTATGTCCCACAATGTGATAGGTGGCAAGTCTATCGCCAACCGAGCAGATATCTAATCTAATTGTCAATTGTCACGAGAAATTTCAAAAAAAAGAAAAAAAAATAAGTATTAACAGGTTATAATATAATATATAGTAAAATTCTCGTGTCACAGTTTTCGTTGACATACTCCTCCGAAATGGCTTGACCGATTTTGATGAAATTTTTTGTGCGTATCCGGTATCTATGAGAATCAGCCAACATCTAGTTTTCATCCCCCTAAATGTTAAGGGTGGTCCACCCCTAAATTTTCAGACAATTTTTTTTGTTTTTATTTTTATATGATACAGCATATGAAAGTACATACAACCCTAAATTTTCACCCTTTTATCACCAACCCCTATTTTTTAATAGTAATTTTTTATCCCGGGTCGATAACTGATCAATCGTCATTTAATTAGTTATATGGCAAAGCAACGTTTGCCGGGTCAGCTAGTCTAATATATAAAATTCTCATGTCATGGTGTGCGTGATTGAACTCCTCCGAAACGTTAGTGAAATTTTGTGAACATATTAAGTAGGTCTGAGCATCGGCCAACATCTATTTTATATACCCCTAAGTGAAAAGGGTTACCCACCCTTATTTTTTTTCACTAAAATGACATTAAAAAGGTAGCAGAACAACGTCTGCCAGATCGGCTAGTCTACTACATAACATTCTCGGGTCACGGTGTGTGTGATTGAATTCCTCCGAAACGGCTTGACCGATTCTCATGAAATTTTGTGAACATAATGAGTAGGTCTGAGAATCGGCCAACATCTATTTTTCATACTCCTAAATGATGAGGGTGACTTACCCCAAATCTTTTTTACTAAAATCAAATTAAAAATATAGCAGAACAACGTCAGCTAATCTTATGTATAAAATTCTCGTGTCACAATGTTAGATACCGTACTCCTTCAAAACGGCTTGATCGATTTTCATGAAATTTTGTAAGCATATTGAGTAGGTCTGAGAATCCCAATCATCCCAATTTTTTTAATAAAACCACGTTAAAAATATAGCAGAACAACGTCTACCGGGTCAGCTAGTAATTTATAAGGATAAGAAAGATACTCACAGATAACACATTTGTAACTATTGTATATGCAATGGCGATTCCATATTCAATGAACACAATAATTTGAATGGTGAGCTGGAAATGAATACATAAAAATTGATATCTCTTACATCGGAACATCTGTCTGCTTATTTGCCCTTGAAACCCATAAAATGGCCAACAATTTAGATGTGATGAAAATATGAAATTAAGTGATTTCATTTCATGTATTTTCCATTGCATTATTTGGCCGCCTTGTACGTCGAGGGGTTAGCGAACTTAAGCGAGCCGATCGATTAGCAAGTCGATGCCATCGACCAACTCGATCGATTCCCGACAGGAGCAGACATTTGTGTAACGAATACCTGTGCAATCTTGGATCTTTCATTCATTTCAGTATTTCTACGTATTTGTATGGTTGACTAACACCCTTAACACAAGCACACAATTTGCCAAATTAGATTCGATTCAACTTGCGTAATTTGTCCAGTGATTTATTTTTTTCATTATTTTAGATACTATACTTGCGGCGTGACTGGCTTTTGTTATTCCACCAAGATATATATCGCGATGAAAATACACAGGGTTACTTTTTTGCCCAGCCAAATTTTAGTATTAGGGGGTAAAGGCTTAAATGGTAATGCATTTCAAACATTATTGCTAAATTGTAATATTTATTTTTATAAACATTCATTTAAAATAGTCCGCAAAAGTGCTTCACTTGTCACTTTATGTCGTATACGAGTCATGACGTCACCAGCCTGCCAATGCGACTGTGATCGGTGGCAACCAGTTTACGTTATAACTATGCATCTTGTATTTTGGGTCGGATAAAAATTATAAGTTGTTTTTGTTTCATTTCCGATCTTTTCGTACATTGAAAGGGTTATCGAATCCGAAACGTTTCTCAAAATTTGGCTGGTGCTTTAGATGTCACCCTGTATGTATTATTCCAATATATTATCTCTTTGTAGGTATACTAAATTTCAAAAAATTTAAAGAATTAAATAATTTCATCTCATCAAGGATTCGAACCTGCGCTTTCGTCTTTCGCTGACGAAATCTCTAACTAATTTAGACTCTGAGAATTCAATTCCTGTGGCGAAATTTTCAACTAATTTCTAACCGATTACTAACTGATGTATTTCTAAATGTAAACAAAGTATTTATATTAAGTTAAGAAACATGGTCACTAATTTATGCGTTTAATATAGAAAAAATACTTTTTTATATTAAAAACAAAATTTACTTAGAAAATCTAGCATAAACCGCAAACTAAGATTAGCATCATTCTGAAATTTACTAAAACAGTAGTTCAAATATATGGAACGATCAATTTGAAGTCGTTAATCTACTATAGGCTTAAGTTAGATTATGTTAATCTCATTAAAGTCAATTTATCATTTATTTATTCTGTATTGTTACAATAAATACTTAAAAGATATAAAAAATATTAACATATTAAAACATACCTATCAGTTCTGTTACCACGTTTAATAAATCCACGAATAATTTAGTAATGACCATTATTATAAATAATACCACGTTGAACCTTGTAGTATTTTAATCTACATTTATGTAAGACACGTGCCGTCTTCTTAATAAACATGGACTAGCTTGATAGTAAAATTAATTTAATATTATAGTCTGTACTACATTTTTATGAAAATTGTAATACTAGGTTGAACCGTGGAGGACTTTACTCTGTGTCTATTAATAATACGGATAGAGTATTTAATAATAGAAAATTTCGTTTTTGCATTTAAAACTAAGTAACTTACACACTCGTAATATTGCACTATACTTTTTACCCCAAGTAGAGGTAAATGCTGTAGGTAATGCAGTTTAGGATTATATTTTTAATGTTTAAACTCATGTGATTTTTGAACATTAAATATTTTTAATTATTACAAAAATCTCACTCATAAGTGCTGCGCTTCTCCTTATTTCTTTATAAAGAGATATCAAATCGGAAAGCACAAATTTTCTATTAACCATATGTAATGATTTGATAATATTCAAGTTATCGAAACTATTTTTAATTGGAAACGTGTCAATATTGTTTTGACATGTACTTATTTTTCTTATTATACATTTAATTTGTTGAAACAAAATAATTACATTCCCTATGCAGATTAAAAATTGGTTGCTATATCGAATATAACATAAAGATGTAAAATAAGCCTTTATTTTGCTAATTCCGCGTAAGCAGTGTAACCGTTGTGGCAAATAATCCTCCAAACGACACAGAATGTGACAGGCCTAACTGACGTTCCCACCACCCACCTCCGCGACCAGAACACGAATATAGGAAGAGCTCGGGAAACAATATAAGTTGTCACGTTCTTTACATGTGACAACCCTACCTAAAGTTCCCACCTCCCACCTCCGCGACCAGATCACAAATAGAGTCCGAACACGGGAAACAAAACCACTTGTCACGTCCTTCGCCAACTTTGTCGAAGCACTCACCACAGAGAACACCAAATCGCACTCAAATTAGAAATTGCTGCATACAGAATAAATGTTATTTCATTGTTGAATAAAAGTAACAATATATATCCGGACATAAAATGTGAACTCAGTAAGATTGACAACGTCGTATAAATTCTTTGCCATTTTTTTTGATTGTTGTTATATATAAGGTCATTCAAAAAGTAGTTATGGTTTTTTCCAAAGCAGTAAGTAAATTATTGTACGATTTGAAATTGAACAAAGATAAAATAATAAAATTAAAGAGCATATTAAATAAGAAACATGTGACATTTTAGAAACATAGCCGTCCCAGAAGTAAAGTACGCGAATGAGAATGCTCATCATGATAAATGTAATATCAATACAGACTCTCAAAAATAGAGAAAGTCGCATAACAAAAGAAAAAACTGCACAATTTCGAAATATACCTAACACGTTTCCTGTTAAAAATAATAATTTTATCAATTTGTCCATATTGAATAAACAAACTACAACTTTTTCCACTACCCCTAAGGACATAGAAGAAAAAACACCTTCTTTTAATAATAGGTCATTAATCCTGCTATTCTGGATTTGCCCGCGTGGTTAATGGCGCCACAGGAACATTTTTTCGGTATAAAAACTATCCTATGTGTTAATCCATGTGTGTGTCAAATTTCATGAAAATCGGTTAAGCAGTTTTCATGTGAAGGAGTAATAAATAAACAAACATACAAACTTTCGTATTTATAATATTAATAGGATGTATGTAAATACAGACGTCACTATATTAAAATCAGTCAATTATTTTTCTTATGCCTACTGATTTCGTTCCTCTCTAACCAATAAATTTTGCAAGGCGGTTAAGTAACTTTACGTAACTTCCTAAGGAATATTATTAACCGGAAACAAATTACTTAGGATGCCCAACTTTAGGGAATACATCCCGAGGCAGTAAATTCTAATCAAAATTACTTTTGATTTATTTGTAAAAGAAATTTTACCTTACACTCGAAACATTTATCATATAATACAAGTACCCAATTTTAAAATGTAATGGAAATAATTATATTACATTATTAATTTTTAATATTATTATATTAATATTACAATAATTCAATTTTGTTTAATCTATCTGTGGTTCAATAATCTGTGTATCTGCGGCTCAATAATTGGACGACTAATAAATAATCTTTGAGACATTTCAGGACCATTGTATTGTATGATGCCCATGATATTGATGCGTGGCGGTCTACAACTGTGTGATTTCGAAGACTT
>NJDC01010461.1:122174-137734 GCA_002245475.1 Calephelis virginiensis | reverse complement strand
AGCTAAGCGATGCCCTATGGTGTTTACGGACCAAGGTTGTCATTTGCCATCAGGAGACAGGAGTGTTTGTTTGCTTTTATGACATAATTAACAATCTATCGTTAATAGCTATAGTTAAAGGAAAGCAGATTACGGAGCAAACGTAAAAATTGTTTCCTATTTATTGATTTACGACTGGCCGTTAATTTCTACTTATTAGGGCAGATAACAATTTACTCGGTTGCCATTTCTTGGTTGCAATTTTCTTGCCATCAAATTGAGCTCAGCAGCTTACGCTGTTAAGAAAATAAGGCAGTTAACAGATGTCGATACCACTAGAATGTTTATTTTAGTTATTTCCACAGCATAATGTCTTATGGCATTCTTCTCTGGGGAGGCTCGGCCGAGGTAAACACAATATTTGTCTTGCAAAAGAGGGCTATACGGGCAATTTATAACTAAGGCCCAAAAGTTTCCCTCCGGGAAAAGTTTAAAGAAATAAAAATTCTAACGGTGACTTCTCAATACATTTTTGAGAACCCAATATGTTTATAAAAATATAAATTTGTTTAAGAAAAATTGTGACGTACATGCTGTAAACACAAGGAATAAAAACAATCTTGTTGTGCATAAGTCTCGTCTCCACAGAATCATTTATTCTTTCATGGGCCAATGTATACGTTTTTACAATAAACTTCCCGAGCATATTAAAGACTTACCATTTAATAAATTTAAAAAATGTATTAAGTTGTATGGTAAGGGTTATATAAGATTTCAGAATATTTAGAATACAGAAATGCTTAAGATTAATTGCTCCTCATACCAATCTCTGCAAATTATTTGTAAATGTAATAAACTTATGTAAATTAGATTTATAAGAAAAAAGACAAGCCCGCCGAGTTTCTTTCGCCGGATCTTCTCAGTGAGTGGCCGCGTTCCGATCCGGTGGTAGTTTTTAGAATTAAATAGACGCGTTCCAAGAATCTTTACGTAATAAAAGCTATTTTGAATTTGAATTTGGTTTAATTAGCACTTATTTAACACATAATTAGCTTCTAACATAGTGTTAAATTACGCGATTAGCTTATTTATGAATCTTTCTACAGTTTACACTATTACAGAATATGTTCCATGCAAAAATAACCAAAAGATAAATATTTTAAATCAATAAATAAATTCCTTCTTCTATATACATGTCATTCCTGTTAAATTACAATAATTTGATTTGAATGGCCCAAAAAGTAGGGTCAAACGGAATTTCAGAGATAGGACACTGCTTGGGGTATCCAAATTACCCCTATATATGTTCTGCGATTTTGCAGTATTCGAGTTATTATTTTGTTTATGTGTCTTTGAGTATTTTTCACCTGAACAAATACTAAAATTTCAAAAATTAATGACTTTAGAATTTTTATTTTAATACCTAAAAAGACATGAGTTGTGCCTTTCAGCTTAAAAGATTCAGCTTCTTAACTTTGACGGAAATTATGAAAATCTAGGTATAAAGTGAACATTTTACGTTCGGAAAACTATGATCAACATAAAATTTAAAATCTAATCTGACGATTTTATGGTTTCTAAGTAGGGCTTAAAACTTTTGAAGAGTCTCAGCTTTCATAAACATAAAAAATTGTACTCAATGGGGCTACTTTTGCTAAAACTGCCTTCAAAGACATCAAGGTGGAAAATTTTTAAAATTATCAATTTGAATAAAAACATTTTTGCACAATTTTTTATACCATAACATGCGAGGACAAGAGAGGACAAAGATGTCATTAATAGACCTTCACGAAGAGCCCGGACTAACACGGGGTATACTACCAGTCTATAACCAGAACTTCCTTGTCTATAATCCATAATTATTAACTGCTTAAGGATAGTGCCCACTGTTGACAGGGCGGAGCGTTTCAGATCGGGGCGCATTGCATTGCAAAGAACATTGAGGCGGGCCGGGCCGCATGACGCATTGTATCGGCGGATTTCTGTAACTCCGCGCCAAAGAGTAGAGCAAAAAATATAAAGGCGACTCAGCTTCAAAATCGTCAAGTATGAAAAGTGGCGGCTCAAGTAGTAGTTGTCAATGTTGTCATATGAAACTGTACAACAAAAATGATATCGGGCGTTGACAGCTGATGTATTTTCTCCTTTTCTAAGAAGTTTGGCATCAGACAAATTTCCCGCTTGTCAACGTCACCGACTATTTTACCTTTTTCAATAAAAATACTTTTACATAAGTCCTTATAATTTGTGTTGTGATTCGTGATCTTTGGTGACTGTAGGCCGCATACCTACATAGGGGAATGCGTGCGGGGTGCCTCCCGGAAGTCTGCCGTTCCATACAAAATGTATGAAAGCGATCTAGGCGGGTTATTGCGCTGCGATGCGTCCCGTTTCTTCCGCTCCGCTATTTTTTGCTTTGATACCTAGAGGAACAAGAGCCAATAAATGATCAATAATATGGATTTCTTCGTTTATATTTTAGTTTACTTGACACACAGAATTTACAGTTAGTTTAGACATAGCGAAGGCCTTTGATTGGGTGTGGCATAAAATGCGCCCTCCTACAGTCTTCCCGGGAAATTATGGGACTGATGCCCGGTTCCTTTAATAAACAAAATGTAATATCTGTAAAAAGTCCGACCATTCGTACCTTCCTTAAAAGTAACAGAGCATTGTTCTTATTTTCAAGAGTTAACTGCCGACAACGAGCAACCGTTGTTAGCTATCTTATTAATCGTACAAAATACTACCATCCGAAATCAAAACGACTCGTTTTTTGAGTATAGGAAGTGTGAATAGTTAGTTTTTTGACAGAGCAGAACATAGTATTTACATTGGTACTCTTTTGAGCAGAGCTTTAAAGATCATTGTCAACGGTACTTGCACGAAGCCCAAGCTTGTTGTTGGTTCAGCGTGCAATTTCTCCCACAATGTTTCTTCTGTGTAAGAATGACATGATGCCCAATACTTCTCCGGAATAATTCATTGAAAGCGGGAATTAACAGTTTGTGTCCGAAGTAGAGGATTTTTATCTGAAATCTAGTGTTGAGGCTAGCTCTATATGGTGCAAATTAACACGAAAAACACACAAGTTTGTGATTTTTCCACCAAAAAAAAACACGAGTTTGTTATTTTTCCACTAAAATACAGAAATTTATGCTTTTCCCACTAAAATACTCTGACGTATTTCCTTGTTAGGCGAATATTTCACTACCACAGCCTGCATTAGTATACTCGACGTTAACTTTGAGACTATTTTCAGCTTCGAGGTCGTCCGGAAAAGAAGTCTCTACAAAAACTAGATTTGCTCATTAAATATTGCTCACTACTATAAACCTAGTCCAAACCTAGCCATCGTTTGCAAATTTACAAAATCCAAATTTGGCTTCACCTGGAGTACTGTTTTCAACACTAAGCAGGAGCTCTCCAATACAAGGACCTTCTATTTGACCGCATCCAACCACAATTTTTTTTTACATTGCATTTGAAATATTTCAGCTTAAATATGGAAATCGTATCGTATGGAATCGTATCAGTTTATTATCATGTTTATAGTCTATTTAATTTAATTAAAAAATAGTTAAATGTAATGGTACACGTCTCATATTAGACGTGTTCATATTATGTGCTAATGTTTTATTTATAATTATTGTTAAGGGACGTACAGTGTGGCACAAACCCAATTAACGTTGTTTTTAAGTAATACACAAAAATATTTTTAAGTACCCACAATCAGGTTTTAGAGACCAATTTTGGAGGATGTATATGTATACCTAAATATACAATGTAATACCTAAAGCCACAGAATAAATGACTTTTGACTTTTTGACCATGATCCTTTGTTGAGATGTGTCTCGTGTTTTCTACCACATATACCATGAGTAATGCTGAAAAGAGTAGTTTGGTTTGATTCCTGCCGATAAGTTTTACCATCGGCCATCGCGTAAGAGTTTAAGTTATCATGCCCATCGCCTTGGTGGCAGCATTTCTTCGTACAACACCCTTGTAGAACCTGTTACCAAGGGCGGTATTTCCAAACAAATATGACTCTCGAACCTTAAAGAAAATAGCGAATTCATCCTTTAAGGCCCCATACTTAGTCAGCTAGAAGAGCCAATCAGCGCACTCCCCCGTTCCATGATTACTATGAAATATTGCGCTCTAAAGTAAATGTCTTAAGCGCCAAATCACTATTTTTGACACTATAAAAGTAATTTGAAAAAAAATATAAAAACTGAAACAGTTATCTTTTAGGTATAATACTTATCTATGTTTATGTTAAATCTGGTGCCGATATTTTCATAATTGAAGTAGACAGATAGGTTTTGCTTTCAAAAAAGGGTTAAATTTTTGATTTTTTTCTATAGAGCAAAGTGAAATTAATCGTGTTTTGGAAACACTAGTCTTATAAAGCATATTAATTTTAATCTTATGTATTTTTGTCGCCAAGATCCATAATTGCTATGTATGAAAAAAACAGTACATTGCTGACGTATTTTAGCATGCATGGCCCCTTAAAGGCCGACAACGCATTTGTGATACTACGGGATACTCCTGGTTTTACGGATGTCCGTTGGCATCGTTAAATCACTTTCATCAGGTGACCACTTTGGCTTGTTTGCCTTCTGTGATTTTGACAACGGAGCTGATTGGAAATACTTTCAAGACCATATTACTAATAAAAAAGAGTAAATTACTCAAGTAATTATTATTTTTCCTTAAAAATTTGTTTCCAGTGTGAGAGATGTTTTTAATTCCTTGATTCTGATTCTGGTACGCAAAGTTTTATATTATTTTAAGTAAAGCTTTAATTTCACCTAACAAAAAAGGCGACTAATGAAAAAATGATTTATGTCACATTTGCTAATTTAGCAGCACCCTCAATTTTTGTGTGTGACAACTCGAAATATGGCGACTATTATCGGCATTATTTACCAAAGGAGACATAAAAGAAACCCAACAAACAAATATAGGATTATATTCAGAGAAACATTCAAATTCCAACATAACAAACTGGACAAATATTCATCCAAGTTTGCACGAGCGGTGTACAATCGCCTTTGCAGGGGTTTTAAATTGTCCTTCTTGAGTTCAACTAACATATAATCCCATTTGCCAGTAATATTGTTCGGCATGTTATCTAAGCCACTATGTCTCTATACGTCTCACACTGTGTTAATTAAAATATGCGCAATCAAAACATTAGTAAAAAATATCATCGGCACATAAAAAACCAAAATTACTCAACGGGTATATTATTGCAAACCACTAAAAAAAAAAGTAGTAAATAGTGTAACGCATCTTTACGAAAACTTAGTGTATTTTTTCTTAATTTATTACATCATATATATACATAATTTTGACATAATCATTTATTAATAACGTAACATTGTCTTGTGGGTAATGTGGGTTTTAACAGTTTTGTATGGTGACAAGGCTCATAACCCATCAACAATATAGTTCTTGTGTCACATTGGTATTCCTGATGGTACAATACATACGGACTGTTAGACTTGTACAATGTACATATAATTTGGTAATTCGACAAATATCCAAGTTTCACTATACAAAACAGTTAGGTTTAGAAATGTTAAACAAATAATTCGGTTCCTAGCTATAAGCAGCTATATACAAACTTCTCTATCAGGCACTAAAACAAATCTATGTGCAATTTAAAAATAATAAAACTCTATGTTTAAGTCGCGTAATCGCAAACTTTAAACACGACACTAATACTATAAGACAGAAGTTCCCAAACTTTGCACCTCGAATACCCAGTCTCTAAGTTTAAATCAAAGTCTTTTACATACGTCAAGGACATGATATCGAGGTTATGATATCAAAAATATTCAGTAAACAAAATTTGATAAAGCTTTTAATTAAGATCATTTAATTTTAGCTCTTTCTTCTTGCTTAAAAAAACTTTCAATTTAGAAAACTCTTAACCATCGTCCCTTCCTTTGTGTTCTTGTAGACATGAGAACATGATTAAAACCTAATTTAGGTTTTTTTATTTAATTTTGTAAAATCCTCTGTAGATGTAAATTAATCTAGTATTATTAATAAAATAATTTAAAGTTTTCGCAATCTTAGGGACCTCGCAATGTAATAACTGCTAGTAAAAGGAGGCGCTGTTCAAAATGATTGGGAATCTCTGCCATTTACAACCAGCTTCATTATAAAAAATTAATAATACATTTTAATAGGTTATCTCATTTAGTGACATTCAAAACATTTGGTTGTGGTAAAACAGTTATAAGCATTGTTTATTTTAAATACACCTTACATAATGCAAAATCTTAGTAAATGCAAAACAAAGCATGGGAAAACTTATGCGAGTGAGACTAAATGCATTTATACAGATTTACACATTACGATGAAAATATTGCTTACTAGCCGACAAGGTAAACTTCGTACCGCATGACATTGACAGCTAATAAACTAATAATATTGTATAGGAAAAATAAGATGTCCTATGGAGGTTTTGGCGTCATCGTGAATGAAGATGGTCGTAATTTTTTCATTATTATTTAATTTCGTGTTTATATTAAGTGAAATTGGTTTATTTACGTGGGAATTAGATTAATTTTGTTCAGTGAAAGTATACAACTGAAATAATCATGAAGAAATTAGTGTATCGTCTTTCTTCGCTGCCGTCAAATCTCACTAGATGAGCTTGAGTAACGAAGCCACCGCTTTTTGACTTTGTACATAGTGACTAATGACTGTGTAAGAATTAATAATAAGTACTTGACATTTGCAAAGTCGTGAAAACGATCTAAAGCCATATTTATAAAAGAAGATGTCCTATATTTTTTGCAGTTTTCCTACTTTTCCTCGCCATACGAACGTCAGTTGTGCCTTAACGAAAACATGTTTAAAATTAGCCGTAATGGTCGAGCCGTTCTTTTACATGCCATAACCAAGAGAAATATGGACTCAATTACTCAGTACACATAGACAAGTTCGTATAGAGATATTAGATTTCTTTTTAATATGTTAGCCTGAATTTTTAAGTACATATATTAAAAATTTCATACATATTTATGTAATTTTTGTAATTACAGAAATACTTCAAAAATAAGTAATGTTAAATTAATCTCATCGTTCATATTTTGCGCTAGTATTTAACCAAGTACGTAGTTATATGTGTTTATGTAAAAGTAAATACAAAATCATAGTAAACCTAGATCAATCGACTTATGCAAACCTTTTAGGAAGAAAACGGAGTCAGTGAAAGCCTAATTAGGGAAAGCATAATATTCTCAATTATATGGCAAAACATTTATTGTGAACACACTCACTCTTACTTATTTCCATTCATAAATGAATCTTCTTTTAACCTGCACAGTTTATAATGTTTTTGAGTGAGTCTACTATCTTTTACGGGTTCAAATTAAAAAAAATACATAATGAATTCATTGAATAATAATTAAAAAACGACAAACAGCTCTTACTCAGTACAAGCGTGGATCGTGATTCAGCGATTATCAAATATCATCAATCCGCTATCCACCAATCAGTGGATGCTACGTATACTTTTCTTGCAGCACTAGCGCCACCAATGTTTAACATTTTTTAAAGACATTTATATACCAGACATTGGCTAAATAAATCGTGAAAAACGATTAAAAGTCATATATTTATAAAAGAAGAAGACATTTTCGATCACAATGGCAAAGATTTATGGGGTAGAAAAACCTCAAATTTAGAAAATACCGACAATTTCATTCATCTTTTTTATATAAATTGAAAAACACAAACAAGATAACCTTATTGACAATTAGTTTCTGTTAACAAAGTGGCTTTACATTTTAAATTCGTTTAATAGTTTTAATTGATTTCATACTTTCAACTTGCATTTTATTTAAATATTAACAATAAATAAAAAAAAATTACACCAATAGGAAACATGCATGAGTCTTGTACATATAGAAACATTAAAGATACTTAAACTTTCCAGCTTTTATTAACATGGAAATTATCGTGATTAATCACAGTAGATAAGACAATAATTATTAGGAACAATGTAAAAACTTAGATTGATCCCAATCAAACCATTTTAATTCGGTGCAAAAAATCGGTGATACTTTATAGTATTTGTTTATCTGTACATATAATATAATCATTTAAGTACACATATTTCCAAATCATATTCTTAATGTTATAGAGCAGCGGTCGGCAACCTTTTGGCAGGCAAGGGCCACAAGGCGGCAAAATAAACTAAAGGTGGGCCACACTTGTAACATTTACCCTAGAAACCAAACATATCGACGTATAATTGGTTATGTCCAATAGAAAAAATAAAATGGGCGCAGAGAAGCGCGTTCTTAAGACTGAATCTGCACTATACGCCATATATTTACGGTCAAGCGCGGAACGATCATGAATTTATATCGATATGTTTAACTTATTTTCAAGACATTCACAAGTAGGACGTCGGCGGGCCGCGGGTTTCCGACCGCTGTTCTCTATAACAATCAAGCAAGCAATCGGCTTTCCTGTTGTTAAGAAAGTTTTCGCTTACCGACCATAACAAATATTACTGATACGACATAAGCTTATGGCCACTCGTGCAATTCTACCGCCTATTCTAAAACCCATTGTCGTGCACTACATGGAACACGACAATGGTGAGCACGGGCAACAGCGGCAATTGTCGGTAAGGCGGTAGTACCGATCTAGGCGAGATGCTACACAGCATTCTGGCGCCTAGTTATTTTTGTATCATACTTTTTGTAACGGATTAACTTGCTTTTGAATACGAAATGTGCTATTCCGATGCAATTTATTAATAATTACAATATTCAATCTACTATACACTTTTTTATTAATATTTTATTTCTCGCGTAATGTTTTGTATAATGTAGGGTTGTCTCAACAAATAAATAGGCCTACCTAATGCCTCTCAAACTTTCAACATTATAACTTTAAAATTATTTAACTTAGGTATAATAAGTAATTATATTAATTTATCAATACTTCAATAACTTTTACATTATGATAAAGTTTTTTTTTACAATCTATCATGCATGATGCCTATTACAACCCTGTGCAAATGCGCGGGCGCAATTTTTGCCGAATTACCAAATTCAATAAAACATTCCCGACTTAACGGTTGGCACATCACAACTGGCAATAGTATATACCACTCATACCATAATATAAATAAGCGAGTCTAAAAATGGAGGGTCATGCTCGACATACTCTGACAACGCAAAGCCACAGGATACGAGAAACCAGCTACATATTTGTACATTACTCAAAGACCCCCACCCATAAACTATTTTTAGTCGACATAATAAATACAATAACAATAAAATTGAGTAAAATCTACAATATTTGCTAGCTGGACTATTGCGTGGATGTGTTTAACGCTATGGATCTACGCACACAACAGCGGTAAAGAAATTCAAATATTGGTGTTAGCGATGTACAATATGTGTATATAAGGCTATTATTATTTCTGACCACGCCATAGTAAACTGTTTTACAGTATAGAAAGGCTTACGTCACACTTTATTTTAATAAAAACATATAAATAATATTAAAACTTAAAAATCATAAAATAATCATAAACACAATTAAATAAATTTCAATAAAGGTTGTTTTTAATTGATCAGCGTAGGTAAGGTATACTTTTATGTATACTGAATAAAAAAAAAGACAGTTCCTTATATTTTTTCCAAAACACTATTATTACCCTCTACATTCTTACATGTTCAAGAAATATAAGAACTACGTCATTAAAAACAAAACTCTTCATAAAATAATGACAGAAATGCATTTATCAAATAATTTTATCCCACTTCTGACACGATATATACATAAATGAACATGTTTATTGGCGGAGGAACGTAATTCAAAATTTTACTTTTTTAAGGCATAACCACAAAAAAGAGGATTATTATCTTATTAGTACGACATATATTGCCTCTATACACATAATATATCAGTAGTTCATTGTTAAATAAATGTTAAGCCGCAAGAATAAGTTTACTGGCAATCATAAACAACATTTGCAAGCTTTGACATTGAGCAAAATTAAAGTGAGACGGGTAAAAATTATTAGATAGACCACATAAAAAAGGTCCTGATATATCGATAAGTAAGAATATAAATGTAATAAAAAAACTTGTACATATACGTCCTTCTAAAAGGACTTGATATGGAGTGACGTTACCGTTCGTAAATTCTATACTATTTGTTAACAATTTACTAAAGCGTAGCTGTATTATCCCGTTGTCCGCGGGTACTAAAGGTTGGCTCATGGGGGGCTCAGTTGTATATCTTGATGGCCTTCTCGAGGTAATTGACGCGAGATCGCTTGGGCGTTTTGTTGATGTGCTCAAGACCGAGCCACGGCCGCCCCGTGGCATCTGGAAGGGACAGGTCTATATTAAATTTTAGCGCATGTCCTTTTGCGGCTGGAGTTGATGTCCTACGAGATGATTTTTTACATACTGACCGCCAAAAACAAATTACAAAATCTATCCACATAAATTATTACAGTTTTAAGGGTTTAAATATTTTATAATTTCATTTCTTTTATAAGAAAATTGGATTTTTCCAATTTTCTAATAAAAAAATGTTGGTCGGGATTGGAAATGTGCCCGGTTGGCGATAGGCTTGCCACCTATCACATTGTGGGACTTAGTATCTTCGGCTAGTCGTGGGTGCCTTGGTTGTACCTCTGCCTACCCCTTCGGGGATATGGGCGTAAAGATAAAAAAATATATATTTTAATTATCTTGTTAGGAAATTATATAAAGTATCTTCACGCCCATATCCCCGAAGAGGTAGGCAGAGGTACAACCAAGGCACCCACGACTAGCCGAAGATGCTAAGTCCCACAATGTGATAGGTGGCAAGCCTATCGCCAACCGGGCACAATTCCAATCCCGACCAACATTTTTTTTTATTAGAAAATTGGAAAAATCCAATTTTCTTTTTGTTGGCCGACCCAGGATTCGAACCCGGGACCTCATGCAGTCAAGTCCAACACCCGGACCGCTAGACCACAGAGGCGATCATCATAAACATTACTAAATAAAAAAAAATATGGTCATACTTTTATATGAACTACTAAGATGTTTTTGGCAGCAAGTACACACAAATGAAAATTCAACTTTTATTCCAAGTTTCATTTAAATGTGTAAATGACAGCGTAACGAAAACTGAAACCATGGATTCTGTACATGATAGACATGATATGTAGTTAGAATTTTGTATCGGAAATTTAATAAATTTTTCAAAAAAAAACGTATTTTTTTTTATTGATTTTACTATTATTACATGAATAATATCTAACGCAACGCGATATTTATTGAATATCAAAGAAATAACACATTTATACTTAAGACAGCAATGTAATAAAACATAGTATTAGGTCGGCACTTACAGCTCGCAACGCGCGGCTTAATGCATATACTTTGTTAGCAATACATTGCGGGCTGAAAAACTGCTAAATATTTAACCACTTGTTTCCGACAAAAACTGTAAAAGGAATTTTGAAGTCTGATATGTATCTAATTAAAAATAAAGTTTTCGTTACGGTGTCAAATACCCCCTCTATGTTTCAGCATTCAGACTCTCTACTGTTAGACATACACCGCTCCCTAGTATAATATAGCAACCAAATCGGGGGTGTTTAAAATAAATTATTACAACACGCATGAGTTGCTACGTTTTAGTGAATGCAGTTTAGTTACTGTTATCACTTGTTCTAATATGTTATGTGGTTTATATTGTTTTATAAGGTAAACAACACGACGGATTCCTAACAAATAAAATCCCGCCCAGAAAAAAAGTCTCCCAAACACACGAGTTTACAAAGGTATGATGATTTAATGATATTCAATTTGATGATAAAATGGAGCCAAACTGAGTTTACTGGTTATTTTCCGCCACAGTTTTAACGGCATGAGAGCAGACAAATCCACGGCTCTCCTGATGGTAAGAGAGAATTTAGACCTACACACGTCATTTATATTGAAGGTGCGTCGCTGTCATGTGACCTAAATCATGAGTGTTAGACCAGCTGGTCAAGGCTAGGGGAGACAAAATTGTTACCGGATCGTTACATGACACTTTCAATTTGCCTACCGAAATAGGTAAGGTGATGGAACGACCCACCTAGACGAGTTGCAATACCGTACTCTTCCACCAATGATCATGATGGTAATGACCTATTTATCCTTTGCTCATCTCACGAGATGCCTGGCAGGAAGGCAGACGGTCTATTTTACAATGGAATCCAAAAAGGGGGGACAACATAATGGCAAGCATTGATGTTATGGCTTCAACAATAGCTTAGATCAACCAAACCAAAAGAGGTCAGACACAATATTTAAATATTTGGATGCTATTAAGAAATACCGTTGAAACAGTATGCCACAAAAAATAACTTATTATGATAGTTTATAATGTGTTAAACATTAAATAAAATGGTTCTAAGAAATCCATGATTTTAAGTCATATAAATTGAAAAATTATGAGACAAATGTATTTTTATCTTAACACACATTTTGAAAAATTAGATAAATAGTTTATTGATTACCAATTTGACTTTTAAAGGTTGACACACTATTACTTACCCCCATCCAATTAAAAATAAATATATTCTATAACTTTGACATAACATAACATTCAATCATTCACTCATATCACACCATTTAATAATGTATGAAACATGATACGATATTATTAAACAATATTTACTTACTAGCATTACTACTTGGCCTGAAGTCGTTAATGTTGATTATCGCTCCTTCACTAATGTAGTTCGGTCTGCCGTTAGCAACTATTGCGAAGTTGTACTGAAATATATGAAAGGAAGTATGTTCACTATTTTTAAATTTCAACTGAAGCATTTTATACTATCGGCAAGTTAATATTTGAATTTGAACATGTTTAATTAGGGCCAAACTATGAATTAAAAACTACTTCGTCAGCATTGTACATATTTTCATATAAATTTTCGTCCTCTTTGAACTCAGATATTTAAATATTATTTGTATTGAAAACTTTATCAAAATCGGTCCAGCAGTTTAGCCGTGAAAGCGTAAAAGACAGACTTATTATTCATACTTTCGTCTTTATAGTGTCAAGTATGGCTTAATAGATAACATTAGATAGAGAATAACTAGGTCACGACTTTTCTCAGGGTATTGGAAGGCAAACAAACAGACAGATTTTTTGATGGTAAGAACCACCATCCACACCACCTAGAGGCACCAAATGCGGTAATGGTGCGCTGTGAACCTGAAGCCGGAATGTCAGCCTTCGAGCAAAGTATACCGGCTACCTTATCCTCTTAACCAGAACGTATCAAAAGCAAGCACTGACGTTATGGAAGAATAGATAATGCGGTGGTACCAATCCGGGCAAGTCAGTGCGAAACTTGACCACCTAGTGAGATGTCACGGTGTTATTGACGGTAAGCATATGCTCGCCTTTTACGAGCTGCCTGGCAGGAATGGGGATCTATTCTGCAAAGAAGCCTGGACCAACACTGGGACTTAAGTATACAAACGTAATTTGTGACCCAAGGTTAGTGGCGTCCGTTGATAGTCAACATAATCCAGTATATTAAACCACTACATTACCACTTGCGGGCAACAGTTCCATCCCTTTTTTTATGATATTGAAAAGCAAACAAGCAGACGGATTTCTTGATGGTTAGAAATTCACGTCGCCTAGAGACGCCAAAGATGGTAATGGTGCGTTGCCAACCTGAGGCCGGGATATTAGGCCTCGATCAAAAGTAAGTTTACCGGCTACCTTATCCTCCAAACCGGAACACGTCATGACTTTATGGCGACAGGTATAGGTAAGGCAGTGGTACCAATCTGGGTGAGTCGCTGCGAAACTCTACCACCTAGTCTGATGTCACGGTGTTAGTGTCGGTAAGCCTATGCTCGCCTTTTACGAACTCCCTGGCAGGAAGGCAGATGGTCTATTCTGCAAAGGAGGCCGGACCAACACGGCCAACCCTAAGCCAATAATCCTATGTTTACATCTAAAATAATAATGTTACCTTCTCCCACTCCTTGTCTGGTATATCTAGTTTCTTTTGCAATCTGTCCCGCAGCGAGGCGAAGGGCTCGTGGTGTTTGATGCGCGCGTAGAACGGGATGCCGAACGTCGCGTACACTTGTTTGTGGAAGTGGGCGCACGGCACCAGCATCTCGTCCTCCTGGAAACGACATCCAATACGGTTATTTTACGACAAGTATAATAATAGCCAATGTAGTCTAGCTTAGATTGGATTAGTAGGACTTGGATTGGATTGGGACCTAATGAGGTTCCGGGTTCAAACCCCGGGTTCCGGGTCGAGCCTACTTCTGCGGGGATACGGGCGTGAAGATGCTTGCTTAAGTATAAATAGATAGAGAATAGAGAATCAAGTCATATATCTAGCTCTCTGGGTATCCGAACGAGATTGATAGCAATAGATAGACACAGAGCGCCCGATATACCAGTAACATCTATGGTGTTTATTGGTCACGGTTGCCTCTTAACATCAGGAGAGTCCTTTGATTGTTGACTGTCTTATCACATAAAATTTAAAGTGAACCTGCAGAAAAAAACGACTGATTTCAATAATTTTGTCAACTATGTAGACAAAAATTGAGTATTTTCCTCGATTTCACTGGGTTTCCATAATGAGATCCAAACTTGGTGGCAATTGACCTTTTTTTATGTGATATGAACACGCTGTCGAACAAGCTGACAGCTCTCCTGATGGTAAGAAATATCGTGGCATATGAACACCATAGATATTATAGGTGCGTCACTGTCCTGTGGCCAGGATGTTAGGCCTATTGTGCAACCTACCTCGTAAGTACGCTCTTTCAAACCAAAAAATATTTTTTTTAAATTGTCCTACATAAATGACGGAGAAATTGATTACCATACATAGGTAATAATATAGGACTCAAACATATAACCTCCTTTTTCCGCATCGGTCAAAAAGATAAAAGACAAAATTATTTATGGGAAAATTATAACTATTTTAATATAATAGTCATAAATAACCTTGATAATTTAGAGCCAAGTCATAATAAAGGCTTTACTATACCTGAAGTTGGACCTCATCTCGAGGTATCTCTTCTATTCTGTAAAACCGTTGTTGTGATGTGACCACCTGGTCCAACGTTAGCTCTGGATCTGGGCCCGGTAATACTTTATGACATGAAACTTCTACAATTCTTAACCTGAAAAGAAACAAAAAAATATGTAACACGCATACATCATCTGTTCAGGATCAACTGGTCGTCTCAAGGGGAGGTCAGGTTTTTTAAGTAGTAAATATTGTCATGCAGACGCTAAATTAATGCAAGAAAATAATATTAAGCAAAACACTTTTTTTACTTGTCTACTTTACCTGCTTTAAAAGGTACTTTTGAATTAGAATATGATAACGAAAGGGCTTATTGTACTTTTGTTCCTATGGGAAGGGTGTGTGTGTGCGCGTGTGCGTGCTTGTACGTGTGTATGTGTGTCTGTCTATGTGTATGTGTGCGTGCGAATGCGTGCTTGTGCGTATGTATGTGTGTCTGTCTGTGTGTATGTGTGTA